>CM052200.1:3348209-3380046 GCA_028455805.1 Lasioglossum figueresi
CGTATTCGTATTGTATCGTATTCGTATTGTATCGTATTCGTATTGTATCGTATTCGTATTGTATCGTATCGTATCGTATCGTAACGTATCGTATCGTAACGTTTCGTATCGTATCGTATCGTATCGTATAGTATCGTATTGTATTAATGAGTTCTGTCATGCGTTTGTGGTACCGTGAAACTGTCCCCGTATCGCGGACGCGTCCTATTTATATGTTCCGCGATAGAACTTTCTGGAAAATTAATCAATCGTTTGTTTACGTTTTTGATTTGGCTCGACGTTCACACATACATACACGCGGCGCTCACACACACATACATTTATACGCAGGAGAGTTCTAGAAGATTCTCTGCATCCTACAATTGTTCGCTAGATCGAGTGGGTACTGATTGATAAAATCATCGTTTGGGGTATTGATTGATAAAACAGCAATTGTATAAGACGCTCGGTTTTATAATTTCGAGAGATCAAGGAATATATGACCTTGTGTTTCCCGAAGCACCCGTGTCACCATCGGTCGAACCTGCCCAGTTCGATCAAATTAATAATTGGCTTATGCGATCGAGTCCTGGAAAAAGTACCTTAATTGTTCGCAACTTTCACCCTTCGCGCCAGTCTGCTGAATTGTCTCATGGCCGGTGCGCGGTTGTTGTTAACTTTACGGTTGCAGCCCAGTTGAGCGGATATTACGAAACGCGTTTACCATTTTGTATTAGGGCAGCAGGAAATTGACAATGACAGGAATGTCAGTTTTTACAGATCCCGACCGAGCTTCCTGTTTTTCGCATTGGCCGACTATACTTGTACGCGGCGTTAACATTCTCGCAGAAAAAATTGCCCAGGTCGTTCCGCTGCAAATACAACGTGCTCGCAGCAACTACCGGTATGGTTTCACAATCCCAGACACCCGTTCCTTAAAACGTGTCCCTATAGGCTGCATTTAGGCGTCGCCGTCCCGCCCCGATTAGCTCTCGCCGATTAGAATTCGCGATATCGTTTTCCGCGACACGATTTGCCTAACGAATCGCGATCCACTGAAAGGTCCGAATGCTGCTACTTTCGTGCCGAGTGGTTCAACGATCTTTGCAATACGGTTCACTTTGTTCTTTCCACGGGATTTCGTCGGGAGCTTATCTCATGATAAGATCTACTATCTCTTTATTAGACGCTAATCTGTTGTATTCTATTGTGCCGCGGTAACTTCCTTTTTGCCTGATTTAAACGTAATAATTATTACGCGACTCGAACGTAACGTTCAGTCCGCTGTGCGAACTCGCTGATTTAGAGACTGGTTTATGAAGAGGGAAAACAGGTGTGACTTTATTTTCTCTGATAACAGTTTTATTATGATCGCTACACCGTGCTAGTAGTACAACCAGTATTTTGTTCTTTCTGACATACCGTGAAACGCTATAAATGCTGCCCTAGCGTTCTAATGTTATACACATTAATAACTGCGGTAAAGTAAAAAGTTACAATTTGCCTCGTGATTTATCTGGTGACTGCATTCGCAAGTGCTTCTAATGATACATTTACTGCGAAAATATTCGTAAGAATAAAATAGAATAGTAATAGTTCACTCAAAATAATCACAATGAAAATTCTTCGATTACTCGATGTCGCTGTATTCTTAAATTCAATGCACTATGTTTTGCAATACTGTCGTTTCAATTTGCTGTATAAAAGCTGAAGTATATCTTCTAGGATCTGTCAGCTCCGTAGTATGCTGGATATGACGATCATAAAAACACTCACAAAGCGAGGTTATGGAGAGGAAATATTATACTTTTATTCGCTCGAGAACCAGTGGATCTGAACGTATAAGATATTGCTGGAACTTACGGTTATTGCCAATAAAACTAGCTACCATAAGTAGGTACTATTACTGACAAATTATCTCTAATGAGACACCAGCATATTTCCAGTAAGCAGCTTACATATAATTCAGATTCCTTTCAGACTATACTATACTATCAAGTATACTATCTCGATGGTACAACACTATCGTCATATACAGTTGGCACGTATAATACCGATTATGTACATTTGTATGTGTTATACATTTCAAAAGAACAACGACAAATTTCAAAGTTCCTCAAAAAATGGTAGGATTCATTGAGCAGATGCTTCAGAACACTTCGGAGGAAATTCTGAAAGTCGTGACATTGGAAATGATCTTGAGTGCCTGAACTTTGAACTACTTGGACCGTAGATTAGCATACGTTTGCAGGTAGAATTACTACTAATCGGTATAGAATTGAATAAATTATCCAGTTGTAAAATAGCAGCTTTACGGTCTGATTGCCGGTTACTTTATCGATACCGAGCGAATTGCGCGTAAGATGGAAACGATGGAAACGATCGTAAAGACGCCAGGATCGTTTATTAAATCCCGAAGAACGAAAAATTATTCTAACCGACGGAGGAAGTAACCTGTTACTCCATTAGTTAGGTAGCGTTTATCCTTTCACGATATTACTTATGGCCACGCAGGTTGCCGGAGCTCAGTGAAACCTTGATCCAACCGATTTTCCCGGGTTTCGTCTATTTGCAAATCGATACGATGCGAGAGTGGCGCATGAGATCGCAATTTATGGCGTCGCGGGACGCCGACGAATAAATGAAAACGATTTTATCGGTGCATCGATCTACGGAACTCGGGAATACGTTATGCTTCGACGGCCGTTCGCTTTCAAGGTTCGATGTACGCTTTTGCTTTCCTTCCCGCGGCTGCCGATACTTAGAGACGATTTTGTTGTACTCTTTGGTACGCCGGGCTTGTGTCTTAATATCTCAATGTTCGTTAATCAAAGTTTGCCCGCGACGCGACTCCGCAATTATCAGCGCAACTTGTGCTTAACGTTTTCCACCACGCACGCAATGAATACGCCAGCAAGTTTAACTAGGTGTCTCGGCATAGTTACCGATACATCAATCTGTTTTAAAGTTTCAGCTTTCTAATCTCGAATGCAAATGATCCGCGCTGGCGCTTTGCGTCTCTTCGTTAAACAACTAATTGGTTATAGCGTGGAGGAAATTAAACAATCCGCTCGTTAAAAGTACTAGAAACTTTACGCGATAGACGATTGATCAATTTCTATTCATCTCGCTGCTGTTATAGAGCCGAGCTTAAGTGGTTGCGGTCTTGCTATTTTTAGAGCACTATCCTAAAGAGAAGATCTAGTATCTTCTTGTTAATTATTCATGAAGAAAATAAGGAATATCAGATGATAGTGCAAAATAAAAAAACAATACAACCAGGAAAAACGGTGAACCCACCATTAATCTGCCCTGCCTCAAAATCTTCATCGAGAGATTTCTCGATCGTGGCGTGGATTGATCGCAGGATCATTACCACGGGCACGCGTATACTCGTTGTGTTCGCATTTTTGAAACGTTTAGCTTTCCAAATACTGTTATCCATTTCGATAGTCGAATGCTTTCATTATTGGCTAATTTATCAGACAGCTCCCACGAAATCGCCCGATCGATAAAAAAGAATCGTGAAATCAGTTTGTAGCGTAGAACGCTCCTCCGATGCGTGAATTTATCTAAATTTCACTGATGCTTGTCGCGCAGCCGTCTGACAAATATGATTATTTTCTCCTGATTGGACGCGATTAAATGAACTGACTCGTGAAATCGCGTCGCGAGAGTTATCTCGTTAATTAGATCTTCATCCGATGGATCTCCCGGCGAAATGGATCTTCCGCGGAAGAGAGAGAGAGAGAGAGAGATATTAATGCGATATTATAATCGTCTGAGCTGAGGCTACCGTCAGTTTGAATGATTTAAGAGACCACAACCAATTAAATATCCCGATTCAGGAATCGATTTGCATGAATGTATAATCAAATCGGTCTGCGATACAAATTGCGTTCGTTATCTCCGACATGGAGGAGCAAAAAATATTTTATGTGTTATTTAGCTACAAATATTCACCAATTATGCTACAAACACGCGACGACAGGTGTCTGCTCGATGTAAACTGGAATCTAATGAAGAACTTGTATAACAGCGAATCTATTACGTTTGTTATTACATTTCGCCGCGGACTTGGTACATTGATGCGCATGTTAATGCAAAAAATTTGCAGCAATGTTATACACGTAACATAAATTGTGTAATACGCCACTAGAGCGGGCGCATCGCAGAATATGGCGAGGCGAAACCATTATGCTTGCGAACGACCGAACAGTTACGTTAGGTAAGAAGATTTGTAGGAGTTGCTAAGTATAGTTCACTTCAGGGAGTATCTACACCGATAACTAGGTCTTTTCATAGCAGAACTTCCGAATCAATCAAAATGGCCCCATTTTTGCTTTCACAATTCTTGTAATTCTAAAAATATTTTTGCATCCGAAACTTTTACAGTATTACAAGAAGCAGCAGCTGTTTCGAATGAAGGGTATACGTATAGTAGGTAAACTTTAAGATTGTTAGTCCGTAGCTATAAAACTGATAGAACTTCTTTAAACGTATTTGGCTTACGGGAAGATCCTGCGAAAGTTATAAAGCGCTCTGGAACTTTAAGAACACTTCTATACGATCTTTAACTCCCTTAAGCGTTTCCAGAAGAACCTCAGTGATTCTCTGAACGCTTTCCGAAAGTTCTCTGCCCCATTGAGAACCACTGAAAAGAACTCAAACACCCTCTACGAGGATCTGAGTGAGAGTCTCCGAAGGGTCCTCGGGGATCCAGTGATAGTCCCCGAAAGGATTTTGAGAGTCCTTTAGAACTTTTTGAGAGCACTCCTCTAAGGGATCCACTCTGGGTGGAGTTAAAGAAGCCTTTGAAGTACTCCGTGGATTCTTTGAAGCCTCCAAGCAGATTGCATTTAATTAGAAGTTAAATGCTCGTGGAATGTTGTGATATAAATGGAATCTCCAGTTCATGTCGAAATTCGGTCTGTCAAAGAGAAAATTGTACATTCAGGAAATTTTCATTTCCGCTTTGTATTTCACAGTTAATAAAAATATGAAAGTAAAAAATGACCGACCAAATTCGTTTCTTTGTGCGTGCTATATAGAGAACAGTCGGTGAAAAAATCAAGTTTTAATAAGTCACTATATCTATGTTGAGTTCAGTCACGGAAAAAAATGTTTCAATACCGGTAGAAACTTTCGAATTTATAAAACTTTCGAAAGATAAAGTATCATTACTTTCCTATTCGCTAAGCGATTTAAGAACATCTTTGATACCGCGTGATGTAGAAACATCTTTGAAAAAATAAACTCAACAAAGTAATTTCAATCAAATAATTCTTCAACACGCATGGACACTCGCGAGGCTATTGTGTTAATGTAGATCATTGTGTAGAGTGAAAAGAAATTAGTACGATGTCATGTACAGATTAAATCTCACCTCCTTCATTCTCTCCGGGTGAGACCTATTTCTAATCATCTGCCCGTTCATTATAACTAATGGCGGAGTTGTGTGCTGAGTGTTATTTAGCTGTTCGCTGGCGGCTGCTCCATTAAAATATATTTACTCCTTCGCGCGGACGGCTCCGTTAATGCTATCGATAACACGATCGCTGAACGTCCAATGGAAATCGTGTTTCATCAGGAATCAGTCAGCGTCGGTGCGTGCCACTCCCTCGATTTCTGAGATACACGAAGCGGGGTGGATAACCGGCTAGCTGCGGCTGTCAGAATCCTGGATCGAATCGGATCGCACCGATAGATCTCGGCCGCGAACGGATCATTAGGGCCGTCCGAGGATAATTAACCTGGGCCATGGTCCGCAGGGTAGGCTCAGGTGAAAGCGGCCCGCAATTTCTTTCGCTCGCTCGAAAGAGAGCAAAATTTGAAATGCAAGGGAAGCGAAACTCGGGAGCCTATAGATGAATTTAGACTTTTCTCTTTGGATCTACATCCCGGAACTACGTCCCGGATTTACATCTTGGATCCTCTGTATATACTTGCACCAGCGACGTTCGAAAATGTCTTTTTCGTTTTGGGAACCAGTGAATTGAATATTCATTGTGAAGAATCCACATCCGTAACGAATAAGTGTAAAGCCGCCTTAAACGGACGAGAATTGTTGCGAACCAAGGAACTGTTCCGTGCTGCTGCAACTGCCGGCTACCCGTGTAAGTACAGTGATTCCATGTTGCGATCAGGTGTCCAGGAAGGCAACGATAGGCAGTATAGATCGTATAACAAGTACTGAGTAACAGCCAGTTAATTGATGTACGAGCCAAAGCGTCGGTAACCGATATGCGCGGCACGGCGCGGAAGGGAGACATTACTCCGAGGACAAGAGCCGACTGGATTTCCCGGCGAAATTCCAAACCAGCGAGTTCTTCCCTCAAGCAAGAAACGTCTAATTAATTGTGCAATTAGGGGCCGAGTTAATTGGAAAAATCCGCGGACAATAGCAGGCCCCATTGTGCTCCGAGCTTTATGATGTTATCCTTCGTGCGGAGTTTTTTGGTGTGATGGAGTTTCCAGTGTACAGGGTGTTTCAACGATGGTCGAATTCACGAGAAATTGAAAAATTGTCAAACGTACAGCAAACATTACTGGACCAAACGAGAGATACGGAATAATTTTTGTAATAAATAAATCAAAGCAAGCTGTTAGAAAATCAGAAACTCGATCTTCGAAGCTCGGGAACACATTTCATGGATTTCTAGCTGTAAGTAAGACTCGTTGCAAATTATCTATAAGGCTCGTTTCACCGGTGCTGTCCAACGCCGCTTCCGGAGTAGCATGATGTGTGGGTTCCTCTCTAAAATTGAATCATTTGCTTCTATGTTGCATCTGGCTCATTGCCAACAGTCGGCGTATAGTATTTCAGCGGGCGTGTGGAACGAGTCAGACGAGACGCCCCGTCCATGTCCGATGCATATCTCGAAATAAATTAGGAAATCCCGTCGGTAATTTCACCTTGAAATAGGACAGCGTGACAAAAATGTGAAGCTCCCGTTTGATTTGTTTAACGGTACTCTTCCTTCCCTTTCTGCTATCGAGCCGGTGTCGTGACTCGCCAACATATATCAAAATAAATGGCGGAGAGATTGATGCTGTTCGTGATTGAGACTGTTGCTAATAGGTTTGTAGGTGAGCTTGAGTACTTGATAAAATTTATTATAATCACAAACTCCGTTGCACCTCGGTCTCGTCGACGAAAAAAATAAAAAGTTACATCAAAATCTGTCTACCCTCTCCTCCTGCTATTATACAACGATGTCTTGATAAAACTTTACACCTCCGAAATTAGATGCAATCGGAGTACTGACAATCGGGCTGACTGATTTTACGACTGTCCATTGGCCAACGTTTCGTTCCGCCAGCCCCTTATTCTTGACTCCACCCACACCGAACACGGTTCTTCGGATGGCGGGGATAGCGGCGCGCTTACAGCGGGGTTCAACAAGGCGTGCCTACAAGGCGTAAAATTGGCTGGCGCATTGTAATCGGAAAATTGCAACAAGGAGCATAAGAGGCTCAGGCACGTTAACCTAGTTTCGAAACGTCGAATCGCAGAAATGCCTGGGCGACACGCGAGAACGTGCGAACGATAGATCAAAGAGTATTCAAACGGGAACGTTTCTCAACTGGCTCGCGATGGTAATATCGAGGCAGCTTTTTCCAGAAATTAATGGCGCTATCTGACAACGCCTCATTACCATATCCGCGGGTATGGATATATCGAGCTGATCGACAACGATGACGCTAAGCTTGTTTCTTTCGCTGCTCCCGAGGAATCAGCTAACATGAATGGAACGGGAACGTGCGCCGAGGCCGGTGCTTTACGATGACTTAATACGAGAACAGGCCGATCACATCGCGCGGTTCGATTACTCGTTTCAATGGAGCACACTCGAACGCAAGCTTGTTACGCAAAATCCGCGAACGACTGATGTAACCGGCAGAACTCCGCGCCGTGCTCTATCGCCCTTCATTATGCGCCGGCTGCGGATCTTTATGCAAAATAAAGATTTCCTCGGTTGCGACAGACTCCAGTCAAACAGAAGTCCATTCCCTTCCTTAGGAGGTCTGATCGGTTGAAAATTATATAACAGGATTTTTACGTTTTTGTAACGAGTTACTGCTTTTCTCCCACTTGTCGTAAGCGCATTAAATCTGTTCTCCGTTCATTACCTCAAGCGGACACTCTTTACAAAACGAGTTCAGCTTTTTTAAAGGAGTTAACATAGTAGATGATGTGTGCAAGACATTTTTATAAAATTGCAATTTGAATTTAGAAATTGAATTGCACACTTGTTGCATGCTTTGAAAGTTGCATTTTGATCGGCTCGTCGAGGAATGCCACCACTGTGCGGCGATCGTATTCACATGTCACGCGGTAATGTTCTGCGTGTTGCGTGCCCACGGAGTACTGTTGCCTGGTCGTGTCTATTTACCATATGCCGTGATACCGGGTTAAGGAAATAAGGCTTCGATACGGCCCTGCGCCGAACGGTTGCATAAGCGAGCGGGTAAATCAGATAGCACGTAGCGGGAAAGTAAACGTATTTATTACTATGTTGCGCCCCGCTCGATAATTGCCGGGGTTTTCTTCTTGTTGTGGGAATCGGCGTCCAGCGCGGATAAATCTTCACCGATTCACAATAATCGGATCCTTGCTACTTGTCTTTCGTTGCAGTACGCAATTTGCTCGCCGCAATCGGCGCCGGACGGCGAGGATCAATCGGAGGGTGCTTGGCTCCCACAAACGGAAAAAATCATTTCGATTACGACGACTATTTGCGACTCTGTAAGAGATAAATCAACAACATTCGGTTTGTTGCCTGATACGGTAGCACATCGCTCGTTGCACGACACGGAACCGAAAATGCACGCAGAAATCGTGGTTGAGCATCGAAACAAGTAACCAATCACGCGAACTGCTTTTCCACTTTCTCACTCCGTGTTTCCCCCGCGTATCCATCGTATCCCCCACCACGGGTTCCGGAACTTCTAACAACTCGTGGTGGGGGTTCGTAGCTTGCAACGAACGAGGATTCCGTGCAATAAGCGAGGTTCTACTGTACTCACTCGAAATTGTACAAATACAATTCTGAAATCTGTATCTCTGTTATTTTTCTAAATGATTTGACTTGTTTATCTAGACACAATTTTTTGAATTGCATCTATTTCTCTTGCTTGCGTCGTGTTTGGGGATCCTAAAATTCGTTTTCAGCGGGAGGATGTCGCGAGTCCGATCTAATCGGTCGTACATCTTCATCAGCACTTTTATCCGCGAAATATTTGCTTAGAACAATGATGTCATTGTTCATTGTACGGACCCGGGAGCAACAAGAGCTTTGACACGGGTAATGAGGAACCTGTTACCCCTCCCTCGCTAGCCTTCCATATAGGTATCGCATTCGAATCTCGTATTCTGTCCAATTATTGTGGAACGCAGCCATTGTTACACCATTCGAGCTTTCAACGAGATAATGATGCTCGTAAATCGTCCCCGTTGCGTCCCGCTGATAGTTAAAAGGCGGAACGCGGTGGAAATTTTCGATTAAGCGAATGAGACAAATCAAACCGGCGGGCTGTTACCATTTTCGACGCGCCGGCTCCGCCTTCTTCGGAATTTTAAATGATATTCGGGTGAGAACACAGAAGCTCTGACCAACTAAAGCGATTTTTTATGGCCCCTTGTCTCTGCTAACAATTCTGTAAAAGGAACTAATTCGCTCGATGTAATTTATTATTTGACTCTTAACGCTCGGTGTGAAATATCGAAACGCTAAATCAATAGAAAACAGTTTTGAGACTCGTAGACATATTTTAAATTCATTATTGCTTTCTGCATAGAACATGTTTGAGAGGCTCACCGTTTTTTAAAAAGCTGATGAGAGGGGAATGCAATCAATTTAAATCGCAACGTCATCTGAAGTAGAAAGTATAAGATGTACTTAATAACACGGTTGCAAGTCAATTTCGAGAACGAATTCTATTGTTGCATTTGGCACTTCGTTCGTAACGCTTCGGGATCTTCGCGGGGAATATGATTTGCATATAGGAGAAACCACTTCCGCTGCGTACGGGCGAGTATAGATTACGATGTGAGAAAATGAATGAAGCTCTCGAGTATCGCCTGCTGAATCACTGGAATTGATGGAACGACACCAGGTCGACGATATGCGCGCTGCAATTTGGACAGTGCGGTGACACCGAAGTGGCGGCTGTTGCGCGTGTACACAAGTTTAAAAACCAGTCGACACAGTTTTTTTCCACCGTACGGATCCCGCATAAGAAACGTGCCATTGTGTTCGGATTGCCCGACGGTATTAAAGTGTCGTCTGAGCACGTCGTTACTTTTCTTACGCGGCGTGATTCTGTCGCATGAATTACTTTACTGTTGCTCTCTCCGAAAAAAGTGTCTCTCGGGGTGATCAAAGTCGGCATCATTTTGATTCCTCGATGGGAAATGGAACAACACGATCATTTATTACAAAAAACTACTTTATTCTACGTCATCGACAAGTGAATTTAATTTTTCATGTCTATTTTTATTTATTAAATCTTTTAGCTACACGTTGCTAGAAATTTCCACATTCAACGCAACCATTTAGGATCGAACTTTCCACAATTTTCCACATTTTTATACCACGCAGTGGAAGTAACAACGCGAAACTAACGAGTTTTCGCGCACTCCTTACCATTTTGATCGGCAGATAATTATCATCCGGTCGGATAAAACGTTGCAATACGAGGCCAAAGAACATCCTGGTGCATTTTCGAATTTCGTTTATCCGCTCCAACCTCTAAACGCGTGTTAATTGGCCCGTGGCTTTCCGTGTTTATATAAAAAAACAGAAAAAACCGAATAAAACTCACATGCACACGATCCGCGTGATCGTAGCGCGATGTGAATTTAATGGAATCTGCTTTCGCCGAATAATGAAAGATTACGTTACCGTGGTGACGAAACGATAGAATAAACAGAGCAAGCTTGCAACAGGTGGAGTTGTTACGCCAATGCTAAGCGATTTCGTGCGGCATGCAATTACCAACGCAGTCGCCGCCTGGGCGTAATTTACAGCAATTCCCAAGAGCACGCGGCCGCACGCGAATTTCCATACTTACCCATTTTTATCCGATTTCGCTTTCGAGAAAGTAACAGATATCGTATCGGTCCACCATATACATTTTCTCCTATAATTTACGCAAAATCCCCGACGCGATGATGCGGCCGCGGTGCGGAACGCTGGAAAGATGGCGGGTCCATCGGAAACGACGCTGCGCGGATATCGCTCGCGGTTTTTTTCAACGTGTATCATTAAGCTCCGCAGATCTTTATCCGAACGTTTTGTTAAACGTTATACACACCCGCTGAACATTCAGAGAATTTCTTCATTCGCGTTTCGCACGCGAGAATGGATTTTCTCCTGAGGGGAAAGACAATTATTGGTGTGTCTGCTAGGAAGGAAGAGCGAACTGTTCCAGTAACAGAAGAATAAATTATAGTCTTAGTCGATGGAACATACTCGTAATAATAAACAGATGTCACGCGAACTGATATTGTATCATTACTTTGGAGCACCCGGCAATGCCTACACGTTGTTTACCGCAATTGCACAGCGTTGCTTTATGTATTTTCTCTTTCCCGTGCAGTCTAATTAGCATACTCGACGTGCTGTCCTCCGGTCGCCCGCCCGGACGAGTGCTGGGCTTCGTTCAGGATCTATTAAAAATCCTCTGAAATAATCGCCGATAGATAATGGCCCAATTAATCTCTCAAAATATAAATTTTTAAACTTCCCGACACTCAGACCGTAAAATTACATTGATTTGTCGCGGAAATTTCCACGCTCTGGCCTTTTGTCTCGGCGGTGAATGCAAGTCCCAGAAAAACGACAGACGTACAGGAAAAATATTAGCGGCTGTCGTCGAAGAGCATTAACGGAGTTAACAAGGTGAAAATGCTTTCGGCGTGAACCAGTTGTCCGCCATTCTCGGCATCGGCAACGAACAAGAGCCGTTCCACGCGTCGTCGTCGGTGCCGCACGGGAGCGTAATAAAGGTTTCTTGCGCTGTTTCATAGAAGTGCAATTTACTCTCGAGGGCCGATACCTGTCAGGCCGGCTCGTTCGTCTGGAGTTATAAGACCGGTCGATCGCAAATTTTTCGTCTGCTGTCTTAACGTGTTCAATTTATTTTTATGGCGTATTAAGGTAGTAGAACCGACATCATGGTCCGACGATCACCGTTCGCTTTCCCCGTGATTCTAGTGCGTGCGTTCTTGGCACAACGAGCTCTCTGTGAGTCTCTCTATCGTGACATATCAACAAGTTTATACGCGCGTTAACTACTGTTGCATTCCAAGGACGTGCTGTGGTGTCCGTGTTTCTTCAACCGAAGGATAGATGGACACTGTTTACCAGGATTATGAACAGCTGTTAGAAGATTTTGATACCTTCCGCTCTACCAGTTCCGCAATCTGCCTACTTATCAACGCGATCCCCTCCGATTACACACTTGACCTGTTACCACCGCCTTTATGCCAACGGCCAGGTATTCTCTCGTATCGTAGATGCATAAGATCTTCTTTAAGTACATAAAGTTGTACGTCTTCTTTACATTTTTTTCTCTGCATCAATTTGCATTGATAATCTCAAGTACGAGATGGCCCAAAAATAGCATAACCATTTTACTTTTACAAAATTCACGTTTATTCAAACTTTAAATGGTCCGGTGAAATACTCTTTGAAATACACAATTATAGATCATAACAAACACATTGACGAAATTAGTTACGAATCGAACATTGTTTTTATTCCAGCAATAAAATCATAAGCTTGCATTTAACGTGTTCGGTTCACGATAGAAATGCACTGTGGTCTGTCTAGCCTTGGTTTTACTACAGAACGAAAGTTTAAATCTTCCGTCACGGAAAATGCACTTCAATTCTCTGAGATCAGCCTGCGGTGAAGTCAAGAAATCCCAGCTTAGGACGTCGCAGCATAATGAATAACTATACATATTCGAGTCCTTTCATATCCACCTCGAACCGCAATAAGAGGTCCAATATGCTAATGGAAGAATCAAAACGTCGCAATCTGAGATGATTTACGGATCTTCAAAGGGAATGCAAAGAGAGATCGTCTCTTGGAAATCAGCTGAACGTGAAATGTTACAGAATGCACATTATTCGTTCGGAAGGAAATGTTTTGCTCGAAATCGCATCGAGGTAGACAACAATATAAACAGTTGCGAAGTTGCGACACGTTTCGGGTAACAGAGAACTACCACTTTACGATGCCTTCGCGCGAGCATTACCAAATGGGTGATAAAATAGGTATACAGTAGAGGTAGTAATAGATTCGAGGAATGCCATTTGTTTTGCATAGAATTCCTTACGGTCACAATTATTCTAACTATAAACTCTTGTCTGCAATACCCGGGGCTTGTGAAAACCATAGGTTTAATGTTGACGACAAGTTAATTATGTGCACTTGAAACGTTCGAGGACTGAAGCCTTTTCCTCCTAGTTAATACTTTAGTAGCTCCACTTCGTCATAAATATTTTGACTGGTCGACAAAGCTGCCTGCGTATTACGTAACTGTACATTTCCCTTTCTTCTTAAGCACAATGTCCTCATTAACCAAGAATGATAATGAATAGACAAATCTTTTCAATCCGGTAACAAATGATTGAGACGTAACCGTAGTTTCTTACGATCAATTCTTCCATAAAGCAACACTCGATTACTCGGTTCAGTGATGAATGACTAATAAATGAGTGGCTCGGAAGCCAGCGTTACATTTGTTCCCGACAGACTGATTTACAATGACACGACACCTTTGTATCGCATTGATCCCAGACGATAATTCTCGTAAATCCGGTACGGCCATGTTATATCAAGCTTGTAAACAATTGCGCAATCGGCGAATTGTGTTACACTCATTGCAGATCATTAGCAGCCGTACTTACCAAGCGTACACACATGCGTACATACGTTATCGACACGATGCCATTAACTTTCACTATTCGATGCGTAACATTCCGCCATTGGAAAGAAAAAGGCCAAAAGGCGAAACGGATGTTGTGCTGCCCGGCCTGTAAAACTCGATTATGTATACAGTTTATGTATATAGTTTCTCCCCTTGCGTCATTCGCGATGCATCCCACGCGTCGATGAATAATTAAAGCGCAACAGCAGGGAGTATCTGTCTTCCCGGCCGATTGCAACCCCGGGTCCACTTAATTGGAATCGCATTAACTGTGGGAATCCATTTTATCAGGGTAATTCACACCTTTATCGCGAAACGCGAATCATTCTATTGTAACTTCGCGCACCGCGAGCTGATCGTTGCGTCTGAACAACTGATGCTAAATGATTTCGCACGGGTTACAAAAAGGACTGTGTATTTCAGACGATCCGACGGTGACAGTGGTTGCTTCCTGCCCCGCTAATTGAGCAAGCAAACCATTTGTAATGGCGTGTTAAATTTTAATTTCCTCTGCGCCGTTTCTCTTTCGCACCGCACTGGTATACGTATCTATTGCTACGCGGGAGACATTGCAGTAACTAAAAGCTACATATAAATGTGTATCTTGTGACATATACAGTGGCCAATCAAATTATCAGAGCCGTAATAACACAGATTTATGATCATGGGATGCTAAAATCGCAGTTAATCGTCTCAGCAATCTCGATTAACCCGAGTCACCTGCAGCAACTGTATTATCGAGGTGTCATGGTGAGATGTGGAAAGTGGGGACTCATTAAAAACGCGAGCATTCGCGGCCTACTGTGCAACGATGCAGCCTGTTGCAGGATCGCGTTCTGTCGTCCGTGTGACGCGAACCAGGTCGGTGCCATTGATCGTTGAAAATTTCATAACCCGTTCTTCGACAGTTAACGGAGACCTATTATTTTCTTCCTCCGTTCTAATTCGATCCTGCGACCGCGTTTCCACGGGCCCCGTTCGTTACGCTGCAACGGCATAAAATGCACGTTTTTCGGCGAACTCCGTGCAACGACTCGGTTTTTTTCGCGTGTTTTTCCCTTTTGAGTCAACGAAATTCCAACAAAACTGTGTTAATATCTTGTTGCGATATAACGCCCACGAGAAATTAATGTAAAATGACGAGGTCCATGAATAGACTCAACATTCGATGCGTTTTTCTGCTCTGGTTTTTTGAAGAGCTAACAAGAATATTCTATTCGGTTGTACAGGCTCTGACCGAGTTCAGGAAATTTCAGTCCAGATTGTTTTAATAGACCTCATCTGGTTTAGTATATTCCAAAGAGTTTTAGACGGTTTTTAGCAGGCTCCGACCGGTTTTAGCAGTTCTGCCAATCAACTTTTCCTGATGCCATTCAGTTTTAAATGATTTTAGTGGCCCCAACCGGTTTCCGGCAGTTATATCTACGCTACGTACGTAACTGTCTATCGGTTACACTGTTAGATAAAGAGATTATACACAGATTTTGTCTATGAGATATGATGTAATATAAATATCCTACTTGCAACTCTAAGACTACAAGCTTTTCACATTGTCCTGTTTTTGTAGTCCTGTTGACAAATGGCCTATTACCCGCTACAATGCTCGTTTTATACTTCGCCGTTACTCTTTTTACCAATTTCGACGCAACTCGATTATACACGTAATTAACGTTTTATTTTTCAACCGATGCGAAAAGGCTCCGAGTAATATTTTCAGATCTAAATGCCACGAAACATAGCTCAATAATTAAACACTGAGCAACTTCAACAAGAATCTTCTTCCTCGAGCGTAAATCATTTCAGGCTGGCCACAACTACGCCTTTCCTCGCAACCGCAACTTATCGTGTAAACGGTACGCAATTCGCAATAAAAGTGTACGCCCCGGAGTTATCTGATTTACGCAGTGCGCATCCTCCGCCTTCGCGAGTTGATTAAACTTTATTACCGTGCAAAAACTGATTAAATCTCGACTTTCCAAACGCGAAATATTTTGATCACAGATTCCGCACCGGTATAAAAATCACTCGAACGTACTGAAAATTCAACGGAAATATAGTTGCTTCAGCGATCTGGCGGAATAAAATTAACCAAAAAGATTCAAATACATCTGTACATTTACACGAAAAATGCGTAAAATTCGCGGCCTGTTGGTAACTTTTGCACAGGTTTACGCGAAAAACGGGGCTCACAGATCCACCCTAGTGAAACAGGACGTCTCGCAGTGCCTCGATCCATTCATTCCCCGTTTTCTCATTCTGCTCGATCGTCCGAGGCCTCGAGCCGACATCCGTTTCCCGTGTACCATATTCCCGGCGACTTCCGACGGATCGAGGCTCGACTCTGACTAATCGGAAAACGATTTCTTCCGTCTGGCCGGACGTCTGTCTGTCGTAAGCATTACGACGGTTGCACGTTGCGGATGACTCAGGGGAAATATTGAACGAGCCGCGAAGCAGAAGAGTGGAGGCTGATCTCTCCTCTCGAGGACGATCCGTGATCTTGCCCGATCGAGGACGAGCATACCGAGGTGCAACGATCTTCAGTGACGTAACCGGCTCTCGGCGGAACGATCCGCGGCCGTCCCGGCAACTTCTCCCTGGACGATGATGCAACTTTTATTAACCTAGGCCACTGGAAAGAGAGATAGATAGATAGAGAGACGCGCCGTGAACTTGGCGCTCAAGGGAATCCTCTATCCGCTTGTCCGGCGCTATTATCGAGTTGTCTCTTGTCTGTGCCGGCGCGATTCAATTAAGCCGCGCTGTAAATGGTTTCTATGCCTGTCCCACGGAGAACCTCTTTTATAGCGATGCCAGTGCGCGACGCTCGTTAAGTCCTAATGAGAAGATGAGCGATGTCGTTCCGGCCTCTTCCGGGTCGTTAGCGACGTCGTTTTTTGATGCCGATCGGTTTCAGCGTAGCATTCACGTGCTATAGGTAAACACAAGAATGATCCTTTGATTCGACGATTTTTTTTTTGTTTCGGAGAAGAATGATCCTTTTACAGGATGACAGTCGAGAAATCGCTAGGCCAAAGTCTCGATCGAATTCTTCGATGAATAGATTGTAACCAAAACGATTTTCCATGTTTAGTGAAATCTTATTTGATATTATTCGAGAATGATTATTCTCTTAAAGCAAAACGCTACGTAAAAACGAATAGCAGAGGTAAGGTTAGCCTGTTTAACATCTATCTGATACCCTGATCGTTACGAAAGCCCGGCGTCCGTTTATAGCAGAAATCGCAGTGACCCTCGATCTCGTTTGCCACTATA
The DNA here is from genome assembly GCA_028455805.1 of Lasioglossum figueresi. Lineage (NCBI taxonomy): Eukaryota > Metazoa > Arthropoda > Insecta > Hymenoptera > Halictidae > Lasioglossum > Lasioglossum figueresi. The sequence goes on from CM052200.1 coordinate 3,365,409, forward strand.
CTTCATAAAACGGTCTTGGTCGGTTCTGTCTGGCGGGCATTTAATTCTCACGTGAAGGATCAAGGAAAGGGCAGCAAACGAAACGACGCCGTGGCACACACGATCGCGGATATTATCTAACCTTTAATGCCAGCGTGTACATATATCCGAGCGATCGCGAAACGGGGAAAACGGGTGGAGTGGTCAGCGCGCGAGTCGCGTGCGTGTCGAGCGGCTCCGCTCCGCTCGAAACCTCTCCGCTCCGGCTCGAACGAAACGAAACGGAACCACTTTTACGCCGCATTCTTGGCATTGAAGTGTCTCCCGTACCACGCCTGGCCTGGGGTGGGTGTGGCACCTAGAGAACTCGTGACGTAGCCACCGATCTCGTTACGACACACTGCTAAACCTAATCGAACAATGCGTGCTGCTTAATCGCAATTCGAAGGGCATCAAAGCGCCGAACGCTCAGCGAACTCTCCTGCGATCCGTTTCAACGTTAGACTGCGGTTTTTGTTCAACAACTTCGGGACAAAATTGATAGAAGGAACAGTGTTTAATAAAAACAGGTGCTTATACTAAGGTACTTTTCTCTTACTTTCACAAAAGAACGAAAAAACGTTATTTGCCAGCGCAACAAATATTTTATAGTGGGTCGTTTGCACTGCCGACCGCCTTTTACCTTAATTTCAATGCAGTTTATCCATTTTTATTGGCTCTATAATTGTAATGCGTATGTGCAGAACGTTAAGCAAAATTGTATTCGAAACCAATAAAATATTGAAAGTTCGTTCAGGGTTCTTTCGCATTATACCCAGTGCGATTAGCATTTCCCCGTGTAAGTGTGCTTTACACGCGCTGTCGCTTGAAACTGATCGTAGAATGTTTCGATTGAAATTGTACGTTGCGTAGAAGATTGATGTGTAGCCAAGTTGATGATTGCTTTATTTTCGTGTCAACTGAAATACGGCTCTCTCGCATGAGGCAGGTGTTGCCCGACTGTACTTAGGTACATCTAAATCCGCAATTTTCTACCACTTTTTGCAAATCTATAGATGAAAATCTAGTGAACGTAACTCGATCTCCACTTTCTGCTTAGAATAATAAATTAAAAAATTCGTACATTGCTCAATTTTTTAATGACTTAACGACACGGTCGTTTAACGATTCAGAAGCTGTAAGTAGAAGTCTAATTCCCTCGCAAACAGTTTTAGTGCGTTATAACGATAGAAAGAAACTATAAACATTCATCGAAGTTAATACCTTGTCATGTTTTGAGAGCTCTAGTACCGCACGGAAACATAAAATTCACAGTCTAGTGATTTTCCTAAGTGATCAGCTATTTTTAAGCGGCGTATAATGCATCAAAGGTAGGCAGAGCGATTTCTGTTGCATTCTCGTTTTCATAGAAGAATTTTACGGTCTGATAAAATCCATTTTGAAATTCTTTAATGCATTCTTAATATTGAAGCAACCGACCAGCGGAAGACTTGATGTTATCGATATAATCGTCCGGTTCACGGGAGGTCTAAGGCTGCGCACGTCGTTGTTATACTTTATTTGTGAACATTAACCTTGCCGGGGATTTCGAGGCACACAAGTGAAATTTTCCTTTTACGATGGAAACACCGCGGAAATGTTCGCCGTCGGATAATCGATTTTTAACAACTCCGCAGAGTTTTCGTCCCGCACGAACTAACACGGTTCCGGCATGCAAAATATCGTTCGGTTTTCGCTGTATCGTGCAATAGGGACGCGATATGTAACAGAAACACAGCCGAATGCTACCTCGAAACGGGCCGGGACCACCAATTCCACGATTCTATACCCACAGCGAGCGCACGGGTCTCGCAAAATGTTTACGCAAAACTCGTTTCGATTTATATTCATTTAGCTCTGAGAATGCGGCTCGGGGCCCGAACGATATTTCCACAATTATTAGACACGCTTATCGGCGTTTGCCAGCTGGCACCAGTGACCATATACAGTGACCAACCACGCCAAAGATAGAACGCTCACTTTTGCCAGCCGATCGCCATACGTCTCGGCTAGCACACGCCACCGATCTTCACGAGCTGTTTACTTTTTTCACGAAGACTAGACGATTTATCCTGGTTTTTGCGAATTTTTTACCCCGTCTTCCCTCTAATTCGTTGGACACGTTACTGAAAATTCGCACGGGAACAAAACATAGGTGACGGTAGACGAAAGGTTGATAACTATTCGATGTGTGTTAATAATGATTGCACCCTTTCCTACTTCCGGTAAACACAATAATAAATTTTTACAGTTTCGTTTCAAGACTTCGTTAATTAAATCACATTATGGCGATCGATCGAGAACTTTTAATGCACGTATATGACGAATAAATGGATGCAATAAATTATACGTAAGTACGTGATTTGGTATCGGTTAGATTAAGTGATGAGTTTTCGACCCGTCGCGTTGGACTTGTAAATTGCACTCCACCAGCCGACATCCGGCTCGATCTTGCAATTCTATAAATTTTAAATCACATTTTCCAACCAGTTCCAGAGCACGTCGAGACATTACGAAAGCTGGATATCGAGAAGTCGTCTAATGAACCGTTTAATTTCACATTTTCCCCCGCTCGTGTTCCAGCTAATTATTTCGTGAGGGAATGCACTTCGAGCACGATTTTTTCTACGGGCTGCAACAGACGAATTTTTATTTGGAAAGACATCGCGTGTACGCGCTCGGGAGCACACGGTCGATAGTTTGTCTTGTAGTTGTCCTGAGAAAGATCGGCAAGTGGCGGAGTTCAGTAATTTAATTGAGTATAGCGAGCCCATTAAGCGCAACTGATTTCTATTAGGTTGATGCAAATGCTGTCGTTAAGGCAGTTTCTACGTCGGCGACGAGAAATTATGATCTTGCTACTACAAGTTGCAAATACGCAAGGTAGCAATCGACTAATTATAAACAAACAGTGGCAACCTCTGCCGCTGTAGACCATTAAAATCATACAAAGTGAATCGAGCACAGAATTAATTGAAATTTAACAGTTAGATTATGACTTTTATTTATTAGCGTCAGTGGTGAGCATAGTGAAATCTTATTCAATCTTCAGGTTGTAAAATTATGTAATTTGATAATAAGAGAAATCTATTCAATTAGAATATATATCTGGTTCGTGTGAGCTGTGTTTTATTTTCAGATAAATCATTCAGAGAAATGTTTTTTGAATGCAATTAACACATTTAAAGAACACAAATTAACACGAAAAAGGGAAAATCTGACATTGCCAAAATACAATTAAAAAGCACTCGCAATCTAGGAAAAGTGAATCAAGTCACTTCAACTAGGCGTGTTAACTTCATTTACGGAAAGTCGAGATCACATCGATTCATACTTCGAAAAGCTCTTAAAGCAGATATGAGAAAAGTGGTTTAATACCCTCCTCGTATAAAGTATTTGACATAACGGACCTTTTTCTATTTGGCAGCTGTCACATTGCATCATAGTCGCTATCTGTTACCAATCCAGTTATTCCGCTAACGAAAACTGAGTGTCTAACATTCTCTGTCGAATGATTTAAGCGCACCGCATCTTATTATGGAATACGATCCGGACTTTCGCATCCATCAAACTTCTTCCCCGTTCTGAGAGGTAGACACCATAAATTTCGTTTCACCTACAGCACATTATTTATTTTCCGAGGTTCGCGAATACCGACGCGCGAGAACGCGTTGATCGTGATACGATTACGAGCGACGAGTAGGTACCATATCGTAAAGGTCTTAATTACCGAAACGCAACACGAGCAGTCCATAAACTTTATGCGTAACAGCGTTTATGTATCGTGCGCGCATCATCCGCCCTTATATAATTAGAAACGTGAAATCGGTTCGAGAAAATATCGGAGCACGTTATTCAGTTTGTTTTGCGCTGTTTCAAGGAAACACTGGACGCAAACCGCCGACGAAACGGGTTGTTGCGCTCGCCATTATCAGCTAATAAATTTTCTTACACTGTCGCGCCACAGGAAAAAGTGCCGATCACGCAAACGTTCCGCGTCGACGGTTTCAATGTACCATAGTAATAGATGCTCGCTGCCGTTTGCTAGTCGAGAGGTGCCAGGCATTAGCCAGGTGTGCGTTAATTCGTGCGCGAGTTGACACACGTACACCTAGAGAAACGCTAAATCATGCACTCGGCAGAATGATTTTTTAAGCCGCAAAAATTCGAACTAATTATGGAACAATTCATCAATGTCGAGCGCAACGTCCACTTCGAACGCAGCGGTTGCTTTGGGCGGTGGTCAGGGAGATACTGAGCTGGCGACAAATTGGCAAAATGAGTTGGTTGCGTCAATTTATGCTACCGTCTGCTCTGCAATTAAGTGGTATTTTTTACTGGAGATATCGCACAGTTTTTTTTATTTATTAAAGGAATATAAAATTCTATGAAATTTTACGAGTTAATCTTACCCGAATGATATGTTAAAAAATAAATGATATCTTTGATTTCATTGAGTTTGATGTCAAATGTTTAAACACACTTTTATAAAACTCTGTAGTCTACCACCGAGTCAAATGTAATAAATGGGCTTTCAGTTCGATGGAATCTTTAAACACTACATTTTAGATTAAATAAATTTGTAACTATTAATTGACTTCTGTTTCCATTACAGTATAACATTAATCCTGCTCAATTCCATAGAAATCTACGGAAACACGAAACCGTGTGCACTCGACACGCGACTATTATACGTAATCTACTAATTGTAAATTAAAAGCAGTAGTTTCTCTAGAAAATAAACAGTGTGTCTAATCTGCCATAAATCCAAAATATTATTACTCAATACCGTTGAGACAGGATCGCGAAATGCCTGTCGCAACGTCTGGTCGCATTATATAAAAATGTTGAAAGACGAGACGGAATACAGCATGGACGAGTCCCATATTAAAAGACTGCACTCTCACGAAACCACTGAGTCTCACGATATTTTGCACATAAATGGAGCTCGATTAGAATTCGCAGTAAATTATCTGGCCGTCTGGTCGAACGATCTATGATCAGACGCAACATCGTTTGTGGTCCCACGTTGTTCCATAGGATGACAGATACAGGTCACCCGCGGCGAACAATGCGCAAGAATTCAGATAGTTTCGTCGTACATCGGATTTAAAGGGGTAGATCGCTTTTATCGTAAGAAAAAATCGGCCGATTTACTTGAAATTTTAACCGAATATTCTACATACAGTACTTGGATTTTTTAATATCCCAAATATTTTTTTTGTTATTAATTATCTTTAAAAAAATTCCCGAAATCATAGTACATTTTTAGATAGTCAAGATGATGTACTTCATAGTTCGGAATTCTCAGGCAACGAAATCCGATTTAGGCATCCTCGCGAGTCTTCCTCGGTGGGCTTGTACTAAGTGCAAGTTATTCGTGATTATACCGACTTCCCGTACGCATAATAACTCAGAATGGTTTCGTGATCGGTCTTGCGAGCATCCTTTCCTACGATGGATTCGCAGATAACGACCACGTGCTATTATTGCGTAATTATTGCGTTTTAGTCTTAAACACGCAGCAAAGAAATCGTTAAAAATACTTTCGTACTTTAATTTTGTTGTTTTGTTGTTGGACTTCCGCATCTCAGGAAAAAGCGTCCATCTGCATGTAAAACGTTAAAATTGTAGAAAAGGATGATGACAATATAATCGATTAATAAAACTTATTTTAAAACGTAACCACGTATATTTCATTTTAAATTCGGACACGAACTTCTGCAATCATCTGATATAAATTGAAGTGAGATTTGCAATTTACAGGAATGTTCACAGACCGCATATGGACTCAAGAAAAACGTGTTCAACGCGACACATTGAGTCATAATTAATGGCGAAGTAGCGAACAAGTAACGACCCCGTCGATCGAACACGAAGTAAACTTGCTGTATCATCGTGATGCATTCCATGAAACGTGTTCGTGCCGAGATTCTCCACTTTTTTCTCTCGCTGCAACGCCTCGAACGTTATGTTTTCGAATGGCAATTATGCACGCTCGCGCGGGGGCGTTTCGAAAGCATGGGAATAGCTCAATTTCATTGCGTCGCTCGGGACAGATGTTCATACGGTCTTTTCACCTGCGAGGAAAAACCATACATCCTGCAATGGTGCGCGGCTGCGAGTTACATAATTTTTTTTCGTTTGGGAGAATGAACGACTTATTTTGACGGAACACGAGGATCAATCGTGAAAGCCAGATAAAGAGGGAGAGATCGCGTACTAGCACCGGCCCATCTCGATTGTGCTGTGAACGACGTGGAAAGTATTTTTATTATCGATTGTCCTTTATGCAAATGGCATTTCTCCTCGGGACATCGATATCTTAAAACTCTGTTGTTCCATGCGCCATTAAAAATGAAATTTCCGTTTCGCAATTGTCCCGTTCCTACAGAAGCCACCATACCGCAGGATTTCACTTACTTCAGAATTTAAGGTCCAACCGTGTCAATTACGGTCAAACACGGATATTAAGAACCATTAAAGGGGCCCCGTAGACGATCAATAATATTGTCAATACGTCTATCAAAAATTTTGACGAGGCGCATTGAAAGACGCATATTAACCGTTTAGCAGGGATTCAATGCATTGTCATATTGTTTTCTTCAATATTATCGTCAACCTACATTGACAATATTATTGATCGTCTAGGGGCCTCTTAAGAAACATTGTAACTTGGACCGGTTGTACACGTGGAAATATTGTAACCACTTTCAAAGTTTCTACCATACTTGACGAACCATGCCACCTTCAACACTCGAAGGAACGCACAAACCTTTTTTTCAATGTATTTAGCTCGACTTCCGCTTATCTGATCATAAATTCATTCTTTCCCGTGTAAATAGAATAGTTTTACATTTAAATTCCTATCGGGGCTATCTGAAGTTTTATAATTACTGAATAACTATCGTTTGATCCGCAGTAATTTGCTCTCGACACAGTGGGAAGAACTTTCGATACGGTCAATTATGGTCACCTGCACCCTTTGCTATCACACTTCGCGTGCCTATCAAACGTATCTAATCGGACGGGCATCAGGTTCTACTGAATTACCCTCACGAATGCCTACAGCGAGCAGCAATCAGAGGTGTGCGTATATCCATTATAATCAACGGCGTTCCGGTTACGCGTTAATCTTTTTTAATTAGCGCTTAGTGTCCCCCCTTAACTCTCTTTTCCATCGCGTTCGCGAACAAATTGTAACACGACGATTTGCAAAATACCGTTACGGTTCCCGGACAATCCCCCTTTCCCCGTATGACGCGATTGTTCGCACGATGTCATCTGGAACTGAGAAACTGGTATGAAAATGGCCAGCCAGTGTGAGAACACGGCTAACGTTTTACGAAAATTGCATAGCCGAGTAATAGCTGACGAATGATATGGTGCTTAGCCCGCGGGCTGTCCTGCGCTCGCCATTCCGTCGGAAACAGCACGATTTTAGTTGAAATAATCGCAAATGAAAATTGATAATCGGACTCCGGTTTTTACGCATTTACGACGAAGAGAAATATCGTTATTGTCTCCAGTTGAGAATTAGTTGGAATATTGCCAATGCAACAGAAACGCGGTAATTCACAACTGAATTTGCGGTGAATAGGCCGAGTCAAGGCTCAATCAGTGCAACATATCAAACGTTAGTACAACACCATGCAAATATTGCAACATGTGAAATCTATTTCCTGGGTGAACAATAAGAACGGTGACTAATTACCAGAGCTGACCAGTTGCAGACGTTCTTACGAGCCCGATGGGATTCAAGGTGGGTAATTAGGAAACAATGCACTACATTTTATTGTGCGCGTAGTAAGGAATTATTGTGCGCGAAGCAATGTTGCTCGCGGAAACGGTACACGCGGAATTCTCTGAAACCTATCGATCGTACATAATAGAACTTTCCATGCAGCTGAGCAGCCGATCGAACACAATCGGCGTCCCAGGCGTAATATTTTTACTGGAACACGTGCAACACGGTGAAAAACATGTTTCCTGTACCATTATCCGTTCTAAGCCCTGGCTCCATCGCTTGTACACCGGCGTTATCCAACGTCTAATTGAATAATTTCTGCTTCCCAATCCAGGAGCATCCACTTTCTTTAGAAATGTTTCATCCGCTGCCAATGACATATCCGCGAGCAGGCTGCGGTTCCGTTTCGTACCATAACGATGAAATAAAAATTACGTAAAAGTACTTAATTACTACTTTTTAATGCTACTTTGTCACGAGCGATTGAGCGATTGAATATTAAAAATAAACCCGAGGGAAAGAGCAACCCTGTGACAAGGGTACCATGTGGGTGGTACCCTGTTTTGATATCTCCTGCAGCTGTACCCGTTGTACAACGTACACCGCAACAATGCCGGGACAAATCATTATCATAAATATAAATGAATCCTGCACACACGCCGGATCCGCGGTTCTCATTTTGCCAATTGTGCAACTCTTCGACACGCGAGCAAAACCCCTTGTCATTTTTAACGTGCTCGCTGTCACGCGAATTTTACGCTCCTTGCGTAACTGTCGTTCACGTCGCTCGTGGGAAACGGAAATATTTGTATCGACAGTCGTCGGTTACTTCGTATATGTTTTTTCAAGCATTCTTGAGATAAAATGAATAATTTTAACTGTTTTAGAAATACACAGCGGATTCGGTAGCTCCGCGCCTACAATCCTGACGATCCCATTTGCGAACGATTGAACGGCACGATATTTCCGGCAAGGTCAACTTCCACTCGTTTCGGAATAGGTAATAACACCGTCGAAAAGAGGCGCATGAATGTTTGAGACTTTCTATGAATAAATTGTTCGGGCTCCTTTAATCCGGCCTGGAATATAAAACAGATCGAGGCATTCCATCTCTCGACCGTGCAGCAATCTCGCCAGGAAATCCGTTTCTCTTGCTCCTGGCCTTGAATCGTCAGCGAATATCTTCTAGATTACCAATTCGTAGCAAATTGCCACTGAGATCGCTCAGGAGTAATCTACCAGGTGAACCCGCTGCGAAGAGAACCACGAAGCTGGGCGTTGTCCGCGGCAAGGTCCCGCTTAACTGTCAGTGAGAGGAAAAGTGGTAATGACATCATTACTATCATTCTGCTCGGCGCGGTTCACCGTGTTTCGCACCACTTGATTATTACCCTCGATGAGTTTCCATTCCTTGGCAAGATAAACGTGCCTCCGGAAGGAAATCTGGTTAGTTTTCCATGCGGATTAATTGTTAACCGGCCACCATCAGGAGAAATCGAAACGCGAGAGATGGGATCGGTTCGCGATAAATTCGCCCGCGCGAAATGAAAGTTCATTACCGGGTAATTTGAAAATCGGATCAAAGCCGTGACGACGGAGAACATGGTTGCCGGCCGCTCCAAGTACAAAATTGCAGACACGAGAAACAGGAAACGCGCGAGACCGCGCCAGATCGCCGGCACGGCAGTGTTCATCAGCAGTGCCCCAAAAAGTCCTTTGAAAAGTCGGAAAAACAATTTCAACGTTATCTATGGGCTCGAGCTTCTGCAACGTAAGAATTTACACAATATCGTTAAAACGCATTTTGAAATCGATTTTTTCCCGACTTTTCGTGTCAAATTTCCCACTGTGCCCCGGTAATAACAAATTCGCGCGAGGTTGCGGATGCCAAACCTCTGACACCATGGAAATCGAAGGCCCCTTAAGTCATTATGTCCGACACGTACGCAATTACCCTGATCATTATTATCACCGTGTAGTCATTTGAATGCGGTGAACGGTTCCCTAGAATAGGAATACCGCGGCGGTGAGACGATGAGAAATAATGGCTCCCGGAGACAAGAGAACGGGACACTGACCGAAGAAACGTTGCCAGGATTATTGGATTTGCCCTGTTACTTATCCTTTGTCCTGATTTATAACGGGTTCACCGAAATGAAAAGGTCGCTGCGAGATCCGGAAGATGCTGCGACGTGAATTGAATGAGAAGGAACGATCTCGTATTGAACCGAAAAGATTAACTTGATCGAGGAATATTTCGAATTGGATTTACTTCGTTGCTCTGTTCGATGTATTTTGTGGAGATGGAAATATTATTTTATCTCTTTGCTCGAAAACGGTATTCTTAGAAATAATCGTCGTACAAAACAATTTTCACGTTACTGAAGTTATTTGTATTTAATTCGAGGAATGGTGTAAAATAATGTAATTCTGTTAATGATATTGAATGATTTCAGTGAATGTGAACGAGTGTACAGTAACTGGTACATATTCAACGATATTCTAACTTAAATTGCTGTAGGAAAAAGTTCCTTCATGTCCGAATCAAGATACAGCTACCACGGTTGAACGAGCTGCTAAAAATGACTATTCTGTTCAAATAGATTTGAAACAGTCCGCACTAGATTAATCGCATGAAAGGTCGCTAGATCGATATCAACAAAAAAGCCTGGTTTCGTGTGGTTGCAGCTTGTTACATTTAGAGAAAGGTTTAGTCGAGAGTTACACGTACGCCCAAGTAGGTCAAATATTAATTTTACGAAACCACCTCTATTTATATACTCTATTCTAATTGTTTTCATTTACAAATCGCAGCTTTAAATTAACTGTTGACACTTCCGGCAAGAATACAATTTTTTATGTTACAAATCAAGACCGACAGAAAATTTTTAATATACTTTTTATTTTATCCTTCATACAGCCGAACGCACCACCAACATTCGTATCCATTGAAAAGTTCCAAAAAGTATGTTATTCTTCAGGTAAAAATATTTTTGCAAATTCATTTTCCGCTATGCCAAGTCCATGAAAACCATTAATATAACATTACAAGTGTCATTCACATCGCTGGATACGTTCCGTTTTCAATTTTCTCCGCGTCCGCTGCATTTTTCGCGATGCGTATCGCGAGCATGCACCGAATCGACGCAACGTTCGAATCGCTCGAATATTCTATTGCATTTGATAACGTATCTAGAGAGTAAACGATGGTCAATACCAACCATGCGATTTGTGGACAATTAAAATATCGTAACCGCGATAGTTTCCCGATTGCAATTTATGTCACTCGTTCTTGTGTAATTGAATTTTATTCCCCCAACGAAATATCGTTCGTGTCATCGGAAAGGTTAAAATCTGAATTACATGGTTGCTTCGCAGAGATATCTCGATCCTCGTTGTGCTGCACTCTCAATTGGCAGTGTGCGCGCTAGTCATCGTTCCTTCCTTGCATAACAATATGAATTTATATTTAAGCCTCGCTAGTTGTTGCTGCACTAACATCTGTCTTCAGTCTTTCAAATAGTGTAACAGTGCCCATAAATTTACCTGAAATTAATTTAAAATGATTTGTTTCCTTATTCCAAGAAAATTGCTGGAAATGGACTAATCCAGTTATCGATCTCGCCAATTCGATTATCGGTTTGTCGTCAATTAAATTCGAATCAATTGTCGTGAATAAACGAGGTAAAAAGTTCGCAACGCTATTGACCAAATTATCCCGGTCACGGGTGAGCATATATCGTAACGCAACCGGTTTAGGAGATCCACGGATCGGACTTGATTCTTGTCTTGTAGAAAAATGCCAAGTCAATTACGCCTTACATAAACCAGATCGAAAGATCATTCCTTTTCGTTCCGGGCCGCTATATTAACATCACAATCAATTAAGAGCAATTAGGAAGACTTTCTTAGACGCCGTATACGGCGTCCCGGGGCAAAATCAATGAATACGATCCTTTTTGCGCGCAAACGCTGGTTATGAGTGCCCGACGAAACAAATCTATGTTCGCAGAAAATCGTAGACCGATCCGGGATTTCGTTGTGATACGAGTTTTTGTTTTCTAACCGTGAACAGCCTTAAAAAGCAACTTGCAAGGCATTAAATCGCCATATTGTGAAATAATTGAATCACTGTATCTTGATTCGAACGGTAGAAGTTCTTCACTTTTCTCAGCATTATGGAAACATTTACGTAGAAACCTGGCTGGATTTTGTAGGTGGCAAACGTGTTGCAACAATCACACGGAGATATTTTTAGAAAAAACTTCATTGATCTCTTGTGGACTGGAGCAGTGGAATGTCGATCGAAAAAAGTGTCCTTGCTAAGAATGTCCAAGAAATATTTCAGCTACTTTATTTTTATAGAGGTTGTGAGCATCGCAGCCAATGTCAAACGACATTCTAATCATACTGTTCTGACTCATCGTTATGTCGAATTGTCGCATTTCATTAACACACGTTATAAATTCCGGTTACGAAGTTGTAACATCTATCGATGAAACCGATTAGAGGAAGCAGGCGCCGTTATTTATGGTTAAAAGGCGGTCAGAATGTACAGCTCGAAATACATGTGTAAACAAGCTATAAATTCTGTTTGTTAATTATTCTGCGAATAGACTGAAAACATTTTATATTTATCTCTAGAAATCGATTTCCATAAAATTAGCATTCGAGTCAACAATAATTTTTGACCCAGATTAATTTCTTTCTAATTACGAATTGAGCACAGTTGTTAATAGAATAAATTAATAATAATACAACCTTGTTAATTATTTTATTCATCCTTCAAGATTTATACTTGAATATATTATTTTAATGATTGAATGTTTTACCTAATTTCTCTGTACAATTCTATTTATTCAATAGATCATTTACCGTTAGGATTCGTGTATCCTCTATCTCGTATTAGCTAATCATGACAAATGGTTGCTGATATACAATTAGCGGTTGAACAGCCTACAGAAAGTGACGATATTTTGATTAATGGTCAAACTATCGAGAATTTCTATTGGACAATGCGTCAGTGTTTCGGTGGCAAAGAAGGCACAATAGAAAGAAAGGGGAACACGCATGATTATGCTCTGAGCACGATAACAAATCGCTGTATTCGCGATATTAGTTCCAATTCAGCCGTTTCGAGGTCAATGGATAAACGAAACACGGCTGCGGGCCATTACTATGGACAACGGCACCGACTTCAACGTTTCGATTGTCGGTGTTGTTAGCGAACATCATCTGCGATGACCCGGCCTCATTTATGCGTTCATAGTGATCGCAGGTGGACCAGTTACACACAAAGTCCGGGAGCATATTTCTGATATGACGCAGAAGCGAAATACAGTTACTTGAATTAATGTGTGACCCTATATTGTGAAAATTTAAAAAATACGTTTTGTAGATCTGTGTCAATTAAACATATTCTAAAAATTTCGTCAAAATCGGTCGACGTTCCAATCAGCTACAAACGTTTAAAGATAGTAAAAATTCAAATTTTTCACGATTTTCGGCCTCTAACTGCAATAAATCTAAGGATTCTTACATCTTTCAATGCCTGTCGATTTTTTCCGCATCAACCGATTTCGATGGAACTTTCACAGTGCATATAATTGACACAGATCTACAAAACGTATTTTTTCAATTTTAAATATAGACCCACATAAAAAAGTTGTACAATGCAACTTCTAATATTTTTTCTACAATTCCGATGAATATTGGAATTTTTGAAAAAAAAATTTCTCACATGCTGCAGCAAACTAATTGCTCTGGTTTCCCAAAAAAAGTTCAAATTGTATAGTGGAATATTGAAAAAGTTATGGTATTTTTAGGAGTATCCGAAAATTAGTGAGAGTCACTGTCACTCGTCTATCAATGTGTGAATGTGAATGAGGAAAAAGTGTCTTGAAGTACTACGGCCATCGCATGCAAATGCCGGACTTATAAATAAACGGCGATATAAGATAAAACAGTTGATTCAGTGTGCAGAAGGCTATATAATAGGGTTGATGTCCTATGCGAAATCAGTTCTCTTCTGTTGACTGTAGAAAGATATAGAAGACAACATGTGGACGAAACTCTTCGCTTTGTTCTTGGTGTTCGCCATTGTTGCGTCTGCTACTCGTACAGGTGAGTTCTCTTTTAAAAATACTTGAGCGATTGTTGAAGGATCGTTGGAGTGATTGGTTCTTATATAATCATTTTTTCGTGCAGGGAGGCAATGCGTGGATGGGCAAAGTTATTACGACGGATGCAACGAGTGCACTTGTATTGGAGGCACTAAAGCGTGTACAAAGATGGGTTGCCCAGAGTACGACCCTGTAACCAACACACAAAGAGAACGTCCGATATTGCCCCCTCCGAAAAGCTTTTGGCAGTCCTTGGGTTAGAGTGTAACCCAATTACACCGAACACGTATAGAATTATTTTGTGCGGATCATAAACGTCAGAGAGAAACAGTTCTTTTAATTGTTACGAAACTGGGTTTCTATCACGAATTGATACGTGGGAAACGACAGAAAATTAAACTAATATTCGAACTAATAAATTGCAATAAAGTATTTTGAATAAGTCATGTGTTACGAATTATTAAGAGAAAGACACCATTGTACGAGAGTGAGAGCGAACATCTACCGTCTACACTCTTTATGTGGAAGGATATCGTTGTCAATGAACCACGCGGAAAAATGAGGAACATGTATATTTCTTGTGTCGGGAAACACGGTGGGTCAAGTTCTCGGTTTATCTGTTCTCGTTATTTCTTACTGAACCCGTGAAATTATTTTACCTCCCCGATGGTCGACAATACCATAAAGTTATCCTAGGGTCCTTGCCTTCATAGCTCGCGTGACATTTGCATTTTATTGGAGTTTGGGCGAT
>CM052200.1:3380146-3454368 GCA_028455805.1 Lasioglossum figueresi
ATTTTTTACTTTTAATTGTTACGAAACTGGGTTTCTATCACGAATTATTACGTGGGGAACGGCAGAAAATTAAACTAATATTCAAACTATTATATTGCAATAAAGTATTTTGAATAAGTCATGTGTTACGAATTATTAAGAGAAAGACACCATTGTGTATGAGAGTTAGTGCGAACATCTACAGTATACACTCGCTATGTGGTAGGTTATCGTTGTCAATAAACCACGCAGAAAAGTGAAGAACATGTATATCTCTTGTGTCGGGAAACACGATGGGTCAAGTTCTCGGTTTATCTGTTCTCGTTATTTCTTATCACTCGGGTTGACTGTAATTAATAATATTTCTACGTATGCATAGTTTCGAAAATGGCTAACAGATCGTTCTCTAACGTAATTGCATCGTAACCGTAGTAACGAGATATAATTTCATCACTGGCACTCGTACATTATCCTCGTAACTTAGTCTATGTAAAACGAGAAATTTGAACAGGGTTATAAATTATTATTAGCAGAAAAAGTTGACACGCCACGGTTTTGAAGTTTTCTTGCGGCAACGTTTCCTGCAATAACCCTCAACTTTGGTTTTTAATGGCGTCCCGTTCTGCTTGGTCAGAACGAAAGTTTCGACTTTAATGAATTTAATTGAGGAAATTGTAGCATATGTAAGCTGCATAATAAATTGAGGTTCTCGAGGTGGATTGAATTAGTTCAAATTATGTTAGCTCGGAAATGGAATACGTAAACTCGATCGTCGATTTCTGTCATGTTCTTTCGTCAGAGGTTTCCGCGAAAATGAAGAAAATATGGTAAATTAAATAATTCAGTAATTGAATTTGAAACGTTAAGATTTTAGAAATGTGTATTGGAGTCGCGAGGTTCTGGGACGCTAAAATTTTAAAACCTCTCAGTTTGAAGGCTTGTAGAATGCCCAGACCTTCGGAAACATTGAATTTTTAATCTCATCAAACACTGTTCCTTTGAAACTCGGAATTTTAAACTTCCCGAGCCCTAAAATTCAGTTTTCGCCTTCTGAGGACTTTAACGTCCCGGAATCTTAAATAATAAACTCGAACGGTACCGCAGTTCGAAAGTCGTACGATCCGACAAGTATATCCCACAGTAGATCCGACAGAAAGAATTTTTTAATATACATTCCAACGCTGTGCAACTAGTGTAAGAACAAGCGACAAGTTCATTTATCAATTTGTTTCGATAACGTTTACATATAATGCTCGCTCGTAATCAATCCGTTAACTTCACACCACCTGAACTTTAATCATATCCGAGCATTTCTTACCATCGCGTCACGCTGGTTCTTAGAGGCGGATTTGTTTTTTGCAATAATCGACACAAGTGTGTCGCGCCCAACCTAAAACACTCGTCACGATCTACATACCACTCCCCGTGTGCCAAAACCGAAAGGAAAGTGCAGCGAGGCTGTATATACATGGACCATCATTATTTATGCGCTCATTGTGCCGTTTACGTCGCTCCCATAATAACTGCTGTCTCGTATCACTGACAATACGACGGTGTCGATGACACATAATTATTAAATATTATATGCACCACTCATCTTTCCCTTTTCCTGATGTCTCAATCTTCATTTCTTTTACAGACGCAAAACTCTTACGTTTTCTGAACCCTTTCATAAAATTAAGAAAGTGATTTGAACCGTTGCCCCCACCCTCGGACAAAGACAATGAAATCGCGCCGGAAGGTAAGTAGAAAATCCTGAATCCTTTCTCCGCGATCCGAATTGATCGAGACTATAGATCGATGACTCGGATGTGTGGAAAAAAATTGTCCGTAGGGGAATCAAATCAATCCATATGAGATGGTGCTGCGGCGCAACGGTGGTCCGAGCACTTTCCTTTCCAGAGCACAGTTCCGTTCGGGTGAACCGTTGTGAACGGCAACTGCCACGTGTTCTTCCGCTCGCAATGTACCACGGGATCCACCGAAATCGGAAGACTTTCCCCAGGAGGGTCGGAATTGTCAGGAACGATCGTGATCCGCTAATTGAACGACTTTCGGCCGGGCGAAAAAGCACGGCACGCAGCCGGAGACAAAGAGAATAGCGAGAATACTAATTACCGGCTGAGAACCGGCTCATTAAGACCCCAGGCCTATCGCAACACGCTTCATTACTGCCGCGGATACAATGTATGTATGCACGTCAAATTGTAAGATAAACATTAGGTAAGATTGCCGGGTGATTTATGGGCGACGTCGCAGTAGAGATTGTCACTGAATTGTCCTCGTTCGCGCGACGTCTTCGTTAAGATTGACGCCCCCGATGCCAAAGCACAGATATGGGGAACACTTTTTCTTTAGGATACAACCAAGAGAAAACACATGGCGCACCGTAGAAATCGCAAACAGTCGCGACTAAAATCCGCGGTCCGTAATTCATTCAGACCTCGCCCGCAGATATCTACCAGATTGAAGTTTAATCTAACGTGGAAGACCCCGCTTCCGCTCGCTTTCCGGAAAGACTTTGGTTTACACACCCGCTTTCTACGTTGCGAAATCTTCATTTAATTGATTCCGGACACTCTCGAAAACGGAGATCAGTCGATTAAAACTTCTCGTTTTGTACTTTTACCGGCGATTGACCGCCAGTTCGACTTTGCCAGTCGAAGTGGATCGGAATAACCGGATGTTTCTTCATTACACTGCGCTTGGAAATTATAATTGTGTGGGTATAATGCCGTTTGTAAGGTGGACTTTAAGCAACACAATTAACATGATTCTTTTCCATCGCACTGGCAAATTGAAATGAACCTTTAATTCGTGGACGGCAAATTTGTATACAGAAATTGTCTTCCTCAATTGCAGGAGTCCAGTAAAAATATTTTTCTTAAATTCTTTCAATGTTCCTACTATTTTTAATTTTGTCGACACACCTCTGTCCTCGACGTATGAAATCTACAATTAATTTAAAGTTGCTACTAAAAGGTTACCAAAAAATGGAACTTACTCCCGTCGTTCGAGAATCAACTAGCAAGATAGACTTTCCGAGATTAAATTTATTTTAAAGATTTCTACTCTTCTACGATTTCAATATTTCTGGCGGCGCCATTTTGGAGGCAGTAACTCGCGACTAACATTCTTTTCCACGTGACCATTGGTTCCCGAACTAGTATTGCCATTCTCAGTTTCTTTTCTCGAGTCGTTGTCCGTGTTGTTTACACCTGCGTTTATATCTTTATCAAGTGGTCAGGGTCTGCTTTCGTTTCCGTCGGTTCTCCATGTTCGTTCTCGCGGAATGGCACTGGTTTTCTTCCTTCATTCGCGGGTTGTTTACGAGATTGCGTGTACCGTCAATTAATCGTTCGCCTAACTGCGACTTCCTGCGTGGATACATGGATAAGACGCTGACCGATGTCATCGGGACCTTCCTGTATTGTGCTAATTAGCGAACTCTCGGTTACTTGTCGACACAATGCCGATGGCCGTTTCGTTTTGCACTAACGACGTTACAAAACGATCTGCTGTTTAATACTAAACAGGAAATGCAGTGCGTTACCGGCAGTCGTCGAGTCGTTGATGTAGGTGCAGATTTAACCCCTTCACGTATTAAGAGAGTTACTGTTTATTATGTATAATCATTTCGGCAAGCTCAGAATAAATTTGAGACAACTTTGTATGCCAAGGCGTTAAATGTTTGATGTTAAATGTTTTATGAACAGGATGAAATTTATTCCTCAAATTATTATTGAGGAGAAATTTGTACCGAGTCTATTTATTACAGAGAGCTAATTTACCCAGAGGAGGCATGGAACAAAATAAACTTTGTAAGGGGGTAGCGAGCTAAAAAAGATTAGGAAACGATGTTAGAGGTCGATGATGGTCGAATTTCCTTCCTGTATCGTGCTAATTAGCGAACCCCTCGGTTCCATACGATACAATGCCGATGGCCGATTCCTTTTACAATACTAACGACGTTACAAAACGCGGTGGCCTCTTTAATACGAAATAGGAAATGCGCGGCGGCACCAGCTGAGTTCGAATCCGTGTATCGGTCCGCGGCCGACTTGCATACTGGGAATGGAATATTAGTGAAAGTCGCTGAATGGAACGAAAAATCCGCTGATCTATTTACATTTTATTGGTTCTGCCGCACAAATACGCACGACGTTACGTAACGAGCTACACCGATATGCTAATGCGATTATCTAGATGGAATCCGTAGGTTGGAATAATAAATGAGCGTGTAACGAAGACGGTAACGAGAACCCGAACGAAACTCGATGCCCCTATAAAATCGACGTTTAATCAGACCCGATGAGAAACCGCTCGTTAAAATCGAGCATCGCCGGAAACTGAGAATTTTCCCGTTCGACGTTCCAATTTTTCGATCCCGTAAATCCCGACGCGACGGGGTTCGGAGCCCGTTACCCGTGATTTCCTTTTCATGGAAACTCAGTTCCTGATCAGCTGAAAACGTTGTTCACGCGATAACTTCACGTTCCACGGGCAATAAGGAAATGTCACTACGCAACAACGTGTCTGCTCCGTCCGACCATCGATAAACGGTTCCTAGAAGCGAAATTCGATCGATGCGTAATGTGTATTTCGCGACGTCTTGTTCCTGCTAGAAATCGACCGTGTAATTAATCCTGGTACGGCAGTCCACGTGAATTTTCTCTACCCCGAGTTTCGTTTCGGTGCCGATGAGAACGTTAAAGGGGGTATTCAGATTTTTTGGAATTTTTATGAGGATTTTGCACACACATTTATGGCCATTTCAAGTACACAAGTTATATTTTTGAAGTACTGATAATCAAACTTACTACATCAGTTCCCGACCTTCTGCAGATCGAAAACAAAAGGGTATTTTAGGTCACTCCGGATGGCCAACAATTGCACGTTACGAGAACAATTAAAGGAAATATTCCATGGCAACCTGGTACTTTCAGCGGCCGCTCGATGCTTCGAGTAGCCTGGCGGGGCTTAAGTAATGGGAGTTCGAGCGACATAATTATTGCTAAATTTCTCAGGGGAAAGAAAGGGAAAGTGGTGCAGAGCTGGATAAAAACCACGCCTCGGTCCGTGTCCAGATCTGTGGAGTTTGATTTCAGTTTCCTTTTCTTCCCATCGCAGAGAGCGGAACGTTCAATTATACACCCAGATGACTTATTTTCATGCGGAACTTGCTACCCGATACACCGCGTGTTCCCTTTTTTCCTAAACTGTGACTAAACATTTCAACATTCTTGATGGGGAATGCAAATTCTTGCTACTTGTGCTGCAACCGTGCAAAAAATCCACGTAGCCTCGTGTGAATCATGAGCAGGATACCACTTTTATAACTAGTCACTCTCATTTCATTAAGGATATCTCTCAATCAAAGTAGCCGGACTTTTTTGGACCGGTAAAACGGTTTTCATTGAGCAGTTCGAACGCTGATGCTTATGCAACTCTTCATCGTATTTCTACGATATGAGTTTCAAACTCCAGAAATGTCGATTTTTTGGGCAACTGTTACGTTTTATTTGTTCAGAGCGTTGCTTGCTGAGTGGACTATGGCACAGAAACATTGAACACACAAATATATGATTGCAGTCCACTAGCACTTAATCGGTACAACCCCTACAAGCTCGTCTCAGACTTTCGCGTTCCTATATAGATAACAAAAATAGGAAAGAGTCGAACAATGGGCCACGAGTCATCGTCGTACACGGAAGTCGTTCGGCTCTTACGGAACGCCTCTGTACTTAGCAAACTGTTACCCACAAAGGATGCTTATCACCAGCAAGAAAACCAGCCGAACCAGTCAACAGATAGACGGATGGCACCAAGAATGCTCGCATCGGAGAACGTCCGTGTACGGCATTTCCATTCCTTTCTTCAGCGAAACTCCAGTGAAAAAATCGGGAGAATAAACATGAGCAGATATTCGTACATGCCCGAAACGGTAAAAAAGCGAAACTGGACATCGTGCAGGACCGAGAGAAATACGGCATCGTTCGTCGAAAAAATAACAGCAGTTTTTCAATCGCATTCCACCAGAAAAACCAGCTTCATAAGCCTCGAACGACTGGTACGTAGGCACGCGCGTCCCGTCTAGTTCTTATTTTTCATCGATGATCGCCGTAAAACTTTCATTTGCTCCGGTTCATTTGAGCTCGACGGGACACCAGGCTAGCCTGCGAACACGAAATTCTCCTTTCCCTGATTTACGTTCCGCGGGGAAACCCCTAAGCCGATCCCGGGCTTTGCAAAACCACGTATGACATTTTCTGAGCAAAGCGCACGCGTGTGTGTGCATGGAACGCGACCGCGAAAAGAAATCCGATGTCGTGTTCCGTGAAACACCGGTTTGTCCGTCTAAAGAGGAACACGCCGGTGAAAGGAAGAAAACCAAGCGAGCGTGGATTAGTTTACAAATTTCGGCGATTAGCGCAACACGCGGCGACTTGGATCTGTGCATCAACGCACGACGAATTGTCCAACGAACGCGAACCATATAATTGCATATTTTGATTTTTATTTCTATTTTTGCGACGCCTATGCAGGTTTATTTCTGCTTACATTGGCATGCGTGTGTCAATTACATTATTAACGCATTAAAGTTTCTGTGCTTCTCACGAGTCTTGCCTGCTTTCAATCTCCTACTTCTCCCTAACCTCTTCCTACACTTCACAGGAGTTTGGTGGGGAGGACCCAGGAGGTCCTGACGCAAACCACAATTCCCACCACGAGTTCCACAACCTTGAACAGCTCGTGGTGGGAGTTGCTGGTATGAAACGAACTAGGATTCCGTGCAATTAACGAGGTTGCAACCCTTCATATTAAGAGGTGGTTGCAACTTTATTCTTTGCAGATTCTTAATTTTGTTCTTCGAGGATTGTAGAGATTGCATTGGCAGTTTACATCATTTGTGTCTTCATTCTCGTAGATGTATTTAAATTTTGGATCGATGTTGACAATGATTGATCGTCAGTTTGCTTCTGTGTATACATATAACTGGTACAAAACTTTCGTATGGTGAAAGTAGAATAGAAATGTCAGTGGCACTTGTTAATGTCAATGTTTCCTTGTATTCGTATAATATGCATATAATGCATAATTTAATTCATATAATGCATAAATGCTTATAATTTACAGAAGAAAGTTTTATCATGGGTAGTTCACCCAAAGGAATCATCGAACGCTTTGGAAAGAGGACTACGCCTTGCATAAGGTTGAGGTGTTATGCTAAGGCGCGAGGATAAACAAATTTTGCCCCACCCAGTACACGCCTCGATCAAAATCGTATCGATCACAAATCGCGAGTAGCACGTTACGGATCAGAAAGAACATCGATCACGCTGCCAGTGAATGTCAGATCGCACCGTACGGTGTTTTTCAGCCTCTCGATCCAGAAGGCCTCTCAAGAAGTGCAAGATCATACCACCACATGCCTGATCGTTCGCGAAGTTAAAGGTTGGGGTGGCACAGATATCGAATCGCATAGTTAGGTGCACGTAACGTGTCTGATTGGAATGTAGACGTTTCTACTATCGTATTCCGAGGACGCGTTCCCCTGACCCGCATGAAAATGTCCGGACTCATGTCACGCTGTCATCGACAAGAAAAAACTGACTTTCATATGGAAATAAAATAGTCGACACGTACGTGCAATTATAGCAACTTTCACGCCTCGTCAGCAGGTGTTCGAACTTTTGTTTCTCCGGCTGCAGAAGGAAGTTCAAGTGCATGTCGGCTGCCAAGTTGAGGAAGCATCTCTGGATGATGCATCGTGTTACGAGCCACCGATGCTGCACGTTTCCAGCCTCGAGAGATGCAGTTCTGAAGTGCTGCAGGCTACGAGATAACAATAGATTGTGTCTTAGAACACAATGCACAGGGTGTTCGTAAGTATCAGTGCATGTCTGATATATTATCTTTCGTTTCTGAGGCAGCGTTTGCAGTTGGAATTGTTTTATTAGATGCAAGGTATCTGTTTGTACAATATGGAAAAGTCACAACGAAGTATTAGTTACACTTTAAAATAACAGCTGTAGTAATAAATTTTATAGTCACCACCATTTTCTAACTAACGATCTTGACCAAGATCGTATTAATCTGGTTCTTTTTACGGTCAGTCTTCTTTACGATCAAGCATACATTTTATTACTACGAGGGGAGCTACTTTACTTGTGCAATACTCTACATGCTTTAATAAACCGAGACAAGTGGATGTTGAAATTATAATCTCACAATGTTCATTCTTAAGCCTTAATGCCTTCCATCTCCCGTTTACATTGTTGAAATATTTCCGAACGATCGGTCTCCTCATTAAGGATCTGCAGAAAAAGTGTCGATGAAATCACCATACTAAAATGTAACAATCTCGAAACCCCCAGGGACCTCGAGGAGAATGTTGATCGCGTCTATGAACAAACTATTAAATTTCGAGATTTTTGCTATCGTTTGCAAAAGATCGGCTGACACGAAAGCGAGACGAAAATTTTTACTGTTAATAAGGAATATTAATAAGTGGGTATTAAATAACGCCCATGTTTTTTTGCAGATTCGCGGTACACGCCTACGATAATTGCCCGTTGTAGGCTCATTGCAAAGGAATTATTGGTCTTGACTCAATCGTTTCGAGAAATTATTATATTCCGACGGGGAATCTAGAAAAATCCGCACGCGTTTGCAACCACCGGCTGTCACTTAATGAAACGCGTTGCACAAGGTAGACGGATACGTAATATGCGTAACCTTCGCGTAATAATGCTTCGACAGGATAATTACCTCGCAGAAATTCCATTTTCGAAATCCGCGCGTCTTGCAGAACAGTGAAACACGAGGGCACGAGTCGATGTTACGAATTTTCAAAGATTTCATATAATTAGGATTTAATTAAGACGAATTTTCTGAGGACATCGTGAAAAGTGAAATCGTGTAACATTGTTGCTCGTCGAGGGATTGTGGAAATAAATTCGAGTGTTTCTTTGGGAAATCTGAACGGTATATGGGTCAGCATGAACAACAGAAAACGATAGAACAGATTGCTCTGAGGTAAGAACAGGAAAATGAGGGGGGCATGCAATAATAATTCATTATTAACGAGACTGTAGCCGCGGGATTGATGTGGTGAACGGAATTCCGGATCGCGGGGTCGAAATAAAATTCCACGACAATTTTCTTGATAGCAGAAATTGACGCTGGCAGTTAATATCGATGGTAACTGGCCGCTGCTTGCTCGCTGCCAAGTGATAAAATGGCCGGGAAGATTGATTTATTCCGTATCCCCATTAATCTGTTTTCCGGCGTGTTTCTGTATCACTTCATTATTCGTAACGGCGGACGAAGGAATTACACGTCGAATAATTCCGTTTAATAATCGCGATCGCAGCCCATGCATCAGCCATGATCGCTTGAAATCCCAATCGCGACCGTATTCTTGCCGGTTTCATAATGATTAATAAACTTGTCGTGTGGCAATATGGAAACGGAATTCACGGTCCAGCGGGTAACATGGTAGCTGGCCGATTAACAAAAATAAGGCAACACCCGATCTCGGTGAAAAGTGACGAGTTGCTTTTCTCATTGGATCTTTTGTCCTCTCGCGGTTTTTCCGCAGCGTTTGAATCGCACCCGCATACCGGTCGACGTAAACGCGTTCATCCTGATTAACGGCCCGGTAATTATCGAGCATATTTTCAGGGAAACTCTACGGGCCCGACCACGGGGAATGAAGAATATCGCGGAAAAAATTTCATTCGGTGCAATTAACAGCTCCGCGAGACCAGGAGAAATTATGCGAATACCGCGGGGTAAATTATCCGGCTTCTGGTAGAATTTAAATGGCGAAAAATTGTGTTTCCGTTTTTTAAGCCGTGTAAACAATGGCAGGTTAATTGAGCAGGATGGTAAAGCGGACCTTAAGCGATTCACGATTTTTATCTGGATTCGTGGATCTCCGCGCCGCGTATCGTCTTCACATCGATAAGTGTACCATTCAAAGCATTCAGTTTGGCGGGTTTGTGCACGCGAATTGAGAATTCCGTTGGGAAGTAAAAACTCTAGGAAGTGAAAATTACCTCTGAAAATTAACTCTAGGAAGAATCATAAGTAGAAGCAGCGTTTTATAAACTGAATACCACGTGCATCCTGCATCACCTGATCGAAACGCGCTCGTGAATCAAACAACGCCAGTATCGCGAACGTATCGCGGTAATTATATACCATAATGTAGCAATTATTACAGGAAATGAGATACATTGCAGCGAGCTGCAATGTTAAATAGCGCGTAGCACGGAAATACGTTCTTTTCATTTCGACGCGACATTGCTGCCCGGTACAGTTCTATGGAATCATAATGCCCCAGCGTTAATCCTAATGTGCATCGAAATAATTGTCCCGAACGAGCACCGAAATATCCACACCATCCGAACAGCGGAACGCTCGCGACTAAATGGAAAATTAAATGACCGCCGCACGCATTGCCGCAGCACTAATCATGAAAAACCACACACCGGTATTATTAAAATACTGGATCATTGTTCTATAGCGATTTCATAAAACTCCCGGTGTACACGCGGGTATGAAAACTATTTCTGTTGCGGTTTTATAAGTCGGATTCATTAAATCTTCGCAACACATGTTCCTTCTTCAATTGCCGCGAGATTTGCTTTTACGGTTTTACGGTCGCGGAAATATAAATGCCGCTACTATGTAATGTGGTATTAATGAGACCGAACTTGTTCGGGCACATTTTATCCCGAATAAAACATAGCAATTTGAAATAATAAATTATTTGCTGGTTTTTGTTTTTTCTAATTTCTTGTTCGATGTAATTAAATCATCTGACTCAAATAACAGATTATCTGTTATTATTTTAGTCAAATGAATTTACGAGCCTATCACCATAAGAAGCTTTTATGTTTGTCTTGAACACGGTTGTTGCTTCGAAGATCTTTCTTCGAAGGAGTGCTGCCGATATCAATGGTAAGAATGGGTTAAGAAAATATTTTTATTTGCAAATGCAGGGTCGATGTAGGATTAATTGTACGTCTCTAGGTGCGTTTCCGGCGTTGCAAAATGATTAGGCTATCCGAGCGACAGCGGTTTCATTAAAGCTTACAAAGCGTTTCATAATAGTACATGCGACAGTGGTATGGCTTTTTTCCAGTGTTTCACGAGCGGCATGTTAATCACCGCCCGGTGCACTACTCGTGGTCGCGAATTAAGTGCGTCGGAGGTAACAATGGGCGGTGCAGCGTGCTGTAACGGTGAGAAAACGCATTTCGAGCGTGGCGTCCCTGCGATGATGCCCTGTCCTACGAAAAATGTCTGAGGAGCCGCGGGTCCATTACCTTGATACTCATCTGGCCAGGTACCCATTGCGCAAGGCGTTTTTTCGTGTGAAACGAAACGGGAACTGTCCTAAATCTGTGAGAGTGCTACGCTGTTATTGCGGATGTTATTTCCCATTAGACCGACAATTCATATTTTCACACCTGCGGGGAAGCTACACTCTCAACTGCCATGTGGTTTTGTACGATCATGGGATTCGTATGACCGCTGTGACAAATGTGAAAGTTAATGCGTAGGATGTCGTCAAATTCAATGATGAAACCGCGTCGCTGCGTTCAACAAAAGCTGTCGAGACAGCAAGCTGAATGTTCAAGAAGAATTATTTCTAGACGCGTATACCTTAAAAATTGAATCTGGATACAAGTTTTTTGTTTCGTAATTTTATCTCTCAAAAGAGGATCGCATACGAATGACTTTCTTCGCCGATGAGTTTAGTATGTCGAGGGTTGAGAGATGAAATATTTTGGACAATATAATATACCGTCTGAGGTGATGTGTCTTGTACTTCAAATAAGCAGGACTCATGGCAATCAGTCTGAAATCTCTAGAACACTGACGTGGCCGTCGAAAGACTTTTTATTACGTCGCCGCGCCGTGGTAAACTGCGCTTTCTTTTTGAATGTATCCTGGTCCAACATCGAGGACAGTTGTTCTGTGACGTGCTACACCCCTTTCCTTTCATGTATTTTCCAGGAAGCACCTTTCACCGAAAGATCGCCGTGTTCTTGCGACCCGCAGCCCACGTAGGGTCCCGCGAGGTCCTTAACTGATGCATCGAAAGAGGAATCGCATTTTACGGACATGGTTCGTTTATCTCTTCCCTTACAAAGCGTTACTTCATGGCGAATCAGACGCGATAGCATCGCGAACATGTTCCTCAACAAGAAAATCTACATCCGATATTAAATGAAAAAATGCTGCCACACTTCAATTCAGATTTTTCAATCGCTTTATATTTTATATTCTTCGCATCAAGTGGACCGACTCTCTTCTTTATAATATTATCATAGTATTACAAACTACTAATGGAAACTCGGAAAAACGTGATTGTCGCGACGTAAATCTCAATCCGGAGTATCACAGCGACAGATCAAATTGAATTAATGGAATCGCATACCTTCTTTTAACGATTCTGTGCAAGAACTCGGGTCTGTGTAGCGACGTGTTACTTATAGAATAGTAATGAACCGCCGTAATTACACCAATTACACCCGATCGTATTTACTCATGCCCGGCGTGGCCGCTAGAAGAAATCAACCGATCGATTTATTCTCACCGTATATAGTATGTTCAGCATCATCCAGATAAGATTGTCTATCTTCCGTTAATTCTTGACTGTCGCGATTATCTCCCGGGTTCCCATAATCATTTCTATGCCCCTGTCTATATTACAAATGATGTAATAAAATACTTTTAAAAATTGAAAATAACATCTCATTCGAATCCTAGGAGAAATCGACGTTAAATTTATGATTACCGGCAACCGTGCTTTTGTTCGCACCAAAGAATATTTAGCCATACAAATTTCTCCATTAGATCGGCGATCATCGATCACCGATGGCAATGTATTCTCGATGATCCGAGCGGCTCGTGTATTCATGGAACATTGTTCATTGTATTCGGCTGATAATTCTTCGACTCGTCTAACACGGCTTTCGATATGAATTGATCCTGATATATTACATCGTGGAAGGAAAGTAACATCACAACATAACGTATGTATTTCATTGCGTCGCGGTGAACGAATTCCGCGTGAAGCCAATTTATTCGGTAAAACCGCGAAAACAGACGTGCCGTAGCAATTAGTCATCTAATAATCGCGTTGAACTACCAGATACATCAATATTTATTCTGAGGATATTCTCAAAATGATAATCTCCTCGAATTCTCCGCTGCGAGAAACCGATTCGCAAGTCTTAATTAATCTTCTGGTAGAATTTTCGGAGGAGCGATCCAACGATATCAAAGACAATCCACCGCATAAACGCACAAATGCGCAACTACACTTTCTGCACACCAGCGATTTCAATAATTTTATTCGAAAGCAATGATTCAGCTGTGATCAGCAGCATGCCGTACTCGTGT
This sequence comes from Lasioglossum figueresi, assembly GCA_028455805.1. Lineage (NCBI taxonomy): Eukaryota > Metazoa > Arthropoda > Insecta > Hymenoptera > Halictidae > Lasioglossum > Lasioglossum figueresi. The sequence continues at coordinate 3,393,551 of CM052200.1, forward strand.
TTCGTTATATTTATAAATATTCAATGACGTTTGTCAATAACATTTCTCACTTGCCTATCACTTGCTCGAGTGCTTCAGCACTCTGTAATTAAGTACACGATCGATTAAAAATTCAAGCAAGACACAAGCTGATTCGTAAGTTAATCTCCATCTAATTAATTAATCTTAATTATGCTGTAATATGAAAGCAATAATGGTGCGGAGAATGTACATATAAATGTGCAGGTTTACAGAATTATGCAATTCGTTATCGAGTAGTATTCGAGTCATAAAAGCGACAGCAAACGATTGGAAAACTGTCACGCAAGACAAGAAGTTCACAGGTAGGCCAAGTGTAAGGTATGCAGCTATGTGTTCAAGTGATTTCAATTCGTGCAGAGTGCTGTCTGCAACGTGGCGTGTCATCAATTCTTAATGCAATACCTCCACGGGAACATTACAATACGTCTAGGCCTTTGACAGTGAACTTGGTACGTATACACGCGACTGCTACATCATTATGCAGCAGTCTATTGACGACGTCTACATCCAGCTGGCTGAATATAAACGAGAATACCACGTTCGAAAAATTAATTTTTAAATACATCTAATGCAGACATCCCACACCTATTTTTTCGCGATGGAATGATAAATATAAAATTAGAAAAAATGTCGTCTGCTACACGCACTTTGATTGCCCACGAAAAATTCTTGGAACTTTGTTTGTTCTCCCCAGCGCAGCGTTGGCGCAACTGTTTTATCGGCAAATCTAGCAGAACTAATCCACACGTCGTCGACCGTATCTCATCGATAATCGCAGCGTCTCAGCTCGATGGAATGGTTCGATGGCCAAGTGTGTCGAGCGTCCAAGCTCCGCTAAGCATGCGAATAAGGGACATCCGCCTCCGTAGGACTCCTGGACGAGGGCCGAAGAGAGCCGAACCCGGTAGGCGTCACGTCTCAGGACAACGAGAGCGAGATTTTCGGTGAAAGTGCACCGAAATGATATATCATGCGGTCTACTTCTCTAGATGTCTAGAGAAGCAGAAGAGAGCAGCGCCTGCGGCTTTCTTTTCCTGCGAGCCACCGGTCTCGGTCTCAGTCCGTTGACCGGCTGCCAGAGGCTTCTCAGACAGTTCCTGGTCCAGACGATACTTTTACCGAAATCACGCACGCCTCGCTGCAACTCGGATCCTTGAATCCTGTTTCGCAGACGTGCGTGACTCATACCTGCCTGGAGGACACGATTTCAAATCGTCACAAACGTGCGAAATATCGTTGACGCTTCTTGGTATATAATTTCGTAAAGCATCCAGCCGAAGACTTTCTCGGCTTGTAATTTAGGGGAAAGAATTCCATTTCGCGGAATTTCCGCGATCGTAACATTCGCCGCATTTGGGTTCGGAACGATCCGCGTGAAACTGTGCGATGGACCTCGCGGAATGGAATTAAGCGTGCGATTATGCAAAGGTGGCAATAATCATGTTCCCGCAAGTATCTGCAGATGGCCAGATTGTACTGTCGCGGCAAGTATTGTTAAGTAAGGTAGAATTAATTCGGTGTAGTTGGATGAACTGTAAACTTCAGATGCATTAATAAAGAGACAATTTTGACAAAATTGTATGCAAATGTAATAGGTTTGTCTGGCCTCTGTTTTCATGGAGTTGACTCCGAGAATGCTAATTTTCATGAACATCCACAATTCAGTGATATCTTGACTGCCGATCTTTACGCATTTGTATGCAAAATACAAGAAAAGTACATTGATAAAAATGAATAATATTCTTATTTTATTTCTATCACATGGAATCTTTCAGTCCATAAACATTTTAATTTGCATAATGATCCGCAGTTCAACAATAACCAAGTTCAATTAGGTAAGCACAGTCTGCTGCAAGAATGAAGTGAGCTACGAAATTAATATCCAAGCTTATTCAGTACCGCATAATACGTTTAAAATTATGAAAATTAAGTGCTGTCTAATGAGCCAAAGAATGTAGCAAAATTAAAACAGGTATTTCTACTCCGATGCTCGATGTAGTGTCAAGGACATTTCATGGTCGTTTATTTGTTTCTAGCTGAGAAATATATTTCGTGTTTCAAGAATTTTATCATTAACTTCGATAAACTTTGTACAAAAAGTTGATAGAAAATGGCCGCCACCCACGCGGTTTTGTTAGCTGCAACCAACAAAATAGAAAGTGTGCATAGAGTTCGTACGAGTGCAGGCCGTAAAACTTCATAAAGTAGTTATTCCAGTACACGTGGTATCTCTATAGTGCTGTATCACTGGATTCTAGACTTTCACGTTTGCGACTCAGAAGACAGATAATGGGTGGAAAGGTTACGTGGGTAACTCGATTAGTGAGAGGCGAGAAGGATACATTATGTTGATACGTAGTGACCGAACAAAAGCTTCGTGCGCAAGCACCGTCGACCATACAGTTTTGATACGCCCTGGGCTATTTATAGTTACGGTTTTCCTAGTTCTACGACCGCAACGCTTTCCCAGATTTGTTGGAAACTATAACAATTTTTTAACTCTTCCTGTGTTGGTAAAATAGAAAATTTCTATACGAACAGCGGAAATTTATTTAACAGTTTATAATTTTTAAGTCAAGATTTCGGACCGTTGACTGGTTATCGAACAAAATTTTATAAACAGAGTAAAAATGAGAAGATAATTACGAATCAAGTGATCGGAAATTTAAGTCCGCGATTAATAGAAGCAATTTACTGAAACAATGGCAAACGAATCGTGTTCTGACAACGATAATTCTGTCTATTTTAACACACCTCTACCGGCGTCTCGCTAACAATAAATCATTAATTGGTTATGACTCACTTAGATTCACGATTGACTATAGTCGATCCAATCGATTCACAGGCGTACCTGTAAATATGCCAGTGAAAGAACAATTACAAGGAAATCGACCGAAGTTATAATAACTCAAAATATTTAACCTCGTGCATATTAGTTTCTCAGAAGAAGTAGATAGTATAAACGATTGAACATCAGGCGGGCATTCATTATTAACACTAGATTGCCTAAGGAAGTCATTTTGACTGCTTTTCAATTTCAATTAGAAAAACAATTATGTATATAATGACACAGCTTCTTAGAATTTTGTGACTTTTTGTACAACATATAAACGCGTTTATTAATCATTGTAGTTGCCTCCCCCTCCTTCATTTCCGGTATATATATATATATATATATATATGTGTGTGTGTTATACCTGTATTGCCCAAAAGCAGTCATTTTGACTACTTGGGAAATTTGAAATAATCAAATGACTTTTATTATTGAATCGAGTAAATTTCTTATATGGCCAGTTCGGCTCTGGATTGGAATAACAGTTTATATTTTTTTTTATTACCGTCACACGATAACATACAAGTTCACGATAAATTGTCGATTTGAGCATATACTTGATAACTTGCGGCTGTTCGATAACTGAAGTAGTACTTGTTATTCGAATCATTATGCCAGGCCTGCCCACGCGCCTCGTTCCCCTTGAACGCGCTATGTATGACTGTAAATAATATAAGAAATATTAAAAATTAATTCTAAACAAATTTCTTTACACGTTAGTTATTCTTTCACGATGCAGTCATTTTGACTGCATTGGGGCAATATAGGTATATACTGAGTTTCAGTCTTTCTAGTGTTAAGAGAGAAAACGTTTCCGTTTTTCATGGTTTAATTACACTGAAGGTGAGATAAAGAATCTTAATTTATTTTATTTTCAGAAAAATCGTAGTTTTCTTGAACGCTTGAGAGAACAGAAGTAGAAATTTTGATTTCAAATTGAAACGAATAATTCTGGTGTTTAATAGATTCTGTTTGAAATTCCTGTTACGAATCGGGCTGCATGCCACATAGCAGGGGGTTAAATAAATTCTACTGTTTCTGGTTAACTTCTCAAGTCAGATGTGCAACATGACACAAGTCATCGGTGGACATGTCCCGAGAAAGTCCGATGGCAGCTTCGACTGGGAAGGCGTCGAGGGAGTCACAATTACTGTAACATACCGACCTTAGAATGCTATCGTATCGGTTCGATTGCGATTCGAGAGGATCGCGATCCGTTTAGAAGTGCTGTTACGTTAACAATCCAGCCCGAGTAAGGACACTGTCACGCGAACTGACCAAGAAGTATTTCGTCACAGTCAGCGTGCAAGGTGCGCGATAAATCGTTCCTGCTGCGGCAAGGACATACAATGGGCAACGTGTTACACGAGCTGGCGTACCACCAGCGGAGATAAATTAAAGATCGGAACAAAAGGCGACGGGGGGAAAGAGATCGTCGAAGGTGGTTGGTTTCACGGGGCCCTATACCGTGGGACGCTACCAGCCGAAAGAACATCCGCAATGCGAATTCCGCCCGTTCCCCTTTCCGCGATTAATTATTAGGTCCAGCGATGCCCGCCACTAAATTGCCCCCGGTCGCAAGATCATTTTATTGTTCGCCTCGGCTGGCGATGCAAACTTTCTCCACCCGGTATCCAGAGAATCGGTTAACGATTTCGATTCCCGGTTGAATTATAAGCTTCAATTTCGAGTACGCACCGCGGGCCGAATCGAGGGGCGCCGCATTTGACTACGCTAACGAGAACTTGACGATAATTGCGCAAGTTGATCGATAGCGCTATTCCAGGTGGTTAATTATGCCGCGGCAATGTTTTGCTTGTTCACTCGACACGAGTGAAGCGGGAGAAAGAGGAAAGATACGTATGGGGAGTACAGAGAGGGAGAGAGAGAGAGAGCCAAGTGATTCCGATGGATATTATCCTGCGAAAAATCAGTATTATATAATTCGTTCGGTAAATTATTTTCTATCGCGAGCGCGTTGCGTCACTAGTTGAAGAAATACTTCGACACGGCCGGGCTTAATTGTTTTACAAGAGTATCAAGCGTTTTTCGTACCTACCGTGAAACGTATTCCTGATTGCTGAGAAATGAAACAAGCTGTCGGAATTTCATTCTGTTTTTCCGTTCGGAAAGATCCTAACAATGAAGTACCGACATCGGTGAAGCACTTTGCTGGGAAGTTATTAGGGAAATATATTCATTGGTAGTCGCATTGTGTCTCTACAAATGTATTGTTGCGCTCTGTACACCTCCATAGCTTTCATTATTGTCGTGAATGTGAAAGAATTTCTTGTATCCTCTAAACAAATGAAACAGGCATCATTGCAAAATATGCTAATCTACAACTATCTTAAAACAATAACTATATAAAACAGTTCTCGAAGTTACAAGTGCAAGGATGTACGCGGGTTCAACCGACGCGACGCAAATGCAGGCCATTCGGTTCGTGCAGCGTTCGCGATCGCGATCGCGATAGTCGGTGTCTCACGAATAGTGAAAGTTCCTGATCGGCCGGGGCAAAAGGAATTATTTAGTGCTGCTAAGTCGCAGAATATCCATTGAAAAGGAGGGGCGTGCGCGGAGGCGAGCGACGTGTCCGGTCGGGCACACGACTCCGGTGTCCCGAGAGGGACTCGAAAATCGCGCTGGTCGCTCGTGCGAGACGAATTGCGGTGTTTCTGCTCTCATGGAACGAACTGATCGGACCGACCGAACAAACCAACGAACTATCCGCGCGGTACGTGTGCCTCGCGCGAATGTGAGCTCGCGACCCGCACTCTTGTTCCGCCGGCCGTTGCATTTTCGCAGATCATCGGCGATAACGGCGCTGGAAAGGGAACCCGCGGCTCTCCTTTCGATTTTATTGTCTTCGATCGGTCTCGGCCTGGCCTCGGGAGGCAGCCCCGACACCAAGACACTCTCAGCGAGTCACCGTTCCAATTAACGTGCTACCATTTCAGCTCGGAAAGTAAAAGTAACGTGCTACAGGTGTCCGTCGATCGATCGTCGTTTTCCCGAAGCGTTCACCGGGAGCGCGAGCGTCGCGAAAAAATCACCGTAACGCATAGTAATTGCGTTCATTGGCTTCTTATCTTGTGCGGTCGCGGTATATAAGGCCGTTTGATTTACTTCCCTCCCCCCACCTCCACCCTCATCTCACGTAAAACGTACGAAAGATTGTGCAATACTACAGCGGAGTGGAATTATTGAACGTCGGAATCGTTTTCTCGGAAACAGCGACAAATTTGCATGCCCGCGATGTTATATTGGGTTCGTTAACTTGAAATTAATTAATAGGTTGTCGGAATCTACATTCCGTCGGCCAACAGCGAAAAAATCGATGTTTGTTAAGCAGTGGTTCTAGGGGTGCAACGATCAAGATAGCGCGCGAATAAGATGATAATTTATACCGATCGAGCGCTATAATTCAAGGATAATGGACGTGGCGCAACTGGAGGCAGCGAGCACGGACGTAGCCGTGACCCTTTTGGGGCAGGATCAATGTGCTGTGCATCCTAATCTTCGAAAGATCATTATCTTCGGCTGGGAAAGACAGCACGAACAATTGATCTCAATCGTTAGCCTCTCAACTTGTGCCACCAATTATAAAGGAATAATTCACTCATTTTCATCGAAAGTAATCGTACACGATTAGAGACAATTTTCCCTTGTGCATTCCCAATTTAAACTAAACTTCCTCCTTTCTAACAATATCCTGCACTTCGCATGATTTACACACGCTATCTAATTTACAGTTGACTTTTCGGCAACGCGGAAGCCAGTCACGACTCTCGTCGCTATATTTTGGCAATAAAATCAAGCTACGGAGAATAAATTATTATTCAGAACCTCGTAAGAACTCCTAATGTCGCGCGCGGATACGCAGATTATTCCGAGTTAGTCGTAAATCGCCGTAGTATACGCACCTGCACACGTGCAGAGCGGAACTAACCAGTGCCCCGGGACGATAAATGAAAAGGTCAGTATGCGAACGAGGGTGAAAGCGAAGGTACGAATAATAATTAGGAAGCAACAAATTATCTTGACGCGCTGAAACGCGATCGATCCGAGTTATTTATGCGTCAGGCTCGCCGGTTGTGGGATCGTTTTAACGATCACCCTGTATTAGTCACGATGTTGGATCGTTCCTTTTTACTATGAATTACGCCCTAATCTACATACATACATCGAGGCGAGTATGCAGCGAGAAAAGTGGTCGGCTTCTAATATATATCTTCCGTGCATTTCATCTTGTCATCGTTGAGATGCCGTGCGTGTTTCCTATCAAGCGTTCTAGCTTGGTGATTTCAACGCGGCCGACCTGCACAAGAAGCGATCTCTCGATCGCCAACGATCGCAACTTGTAGGTGTGTGAATCACTTCTTTTGGATTTTGACGTGGAATCAAGACTTTATTAATAGGTCGGTATTAACACTAGGTTTACGGAGCTCTAGAAATAACTATTTCACATTATTTTATAAACATACCAAGAATTTGTCTATCGAAATTTTTGGCCATTTTTCCAATAATACATAACCAAAGAAATAAATTTGGTAAATAATTGGTAAATAGTAATCGCAAATTAAGAATATTAGAACCCGTCATTTTGACGGATCCCGTAAGTCAAAGGATATTCTATCGATCAATTATATTATTGTATTATAAAAAGAAAAGCATTTCTATTTCATTCCAGTTTGCTGCAATTGAAGCGAAACATTTTCATTTTGCATAGTGATCAGGTAATGTCGCACCAGGCAAATAAATAGCATAAATAACATCGTCTGTAACTGGTGGCATGGAGCAAAATCACTTGACATCAACATTGGCCAGTAAATGGTCTCGTTTCTATCGTTCAGCATTACCATAAAGACCATTACGATATGAGTATCTGTATCGATTGTATGAAAGCAATCGGACAGAGCTGATTCACGCATGCAACAAATAACCCGTTCGATAAAAATTACTTAAGTATTCCAGTGAACCAACGACCGAATCGGAATCATGTTCCGTCTCGAGATACGCGAATGCGTACTTTGGACAAAGTTAAAATTGTGTAGACGTCTCCGATCGCGGGAGGATAAAGAGAAACCGATCGATCGAACGATATTCGGAAACTGTGATTCAGCGAGTTCGTTATCTCGGTGAAACGCAAATATTTAAGAGAGAGATTTCAACTAATTAAATCGGCGATCGAGTTCGGTCGGTCGTTCCGCGGTTTCCAGCGATTTGTTGTCCATTAGGACGGCTCGCGGCAGACTTTTCCTTTCCGCAGCTATGTAATGGAAAGACGTCGCCGTCGTCTCCGGACTGTTAACGATTTCTGCGCGCAGCAATTATTCGCAGGACGGGTAAGTACGGATATGCTTTGCGCCTGTACATGACGCTGCTGCGAATCGACACGCTTTTACAAAACCGCCGGGAAACCGACACGTTCCGCTCGTTTCCCACAGCTCGATGCTATGCATAGAATCCTGGGAAGTTCGAAGTGTGGCCGAGTAACGCCTTTGCTACCTAACATTATGCGCAGACAGATGTTACATCAATTTAAGGGTGCCCGACAAGCGTAGGACCATGCTGACGTCCACGAGGAAGAAGGAGAGAGACTAATTAAAAACTCAATGGAACCGCGATATGGTAAACTTATTGTCTAGCCTTGCTGCAACATTGTGACCCGGATTACGCTGATCATTATTGTCTGTTTTAGAAGATCCTGTTTCGACGATCTCGATCAGTCGAGTTGCACGATTTACTACCGAGATACGTCAACATTATCTATCTATTTCGTCGGGATTTTGTTATTTTGAGAAAGTTCCGTGATAACCAATCATCCACGACTACTTTTTCCCGAATTACTCTGTGATTTCTACTTTAAAATTTTTATTTCCTCGCCTCTGTGAAATTCAGCTTCCGTGTAATCGGATTGGCCGCGGGATTTTGGTACAGCGAATTATTTGGATGTCTCTAAATATTTGCTGTTAAGAGTGGACAGAGGAAAATTGTCTAACTCGATATAAATCGTATGTGACAGGGATAATGTAATACTCTGTAGCAGTTTTATCGAAGCAAATGGTTAATCGCTTGATTGAGCGTATTGCATCGATTCCGCGCTCTTCTTAATGCATTCGCGAGCCACGCAGTATATCATTTGCGACATCGCCGGGGCAATCGACTGCCTTCGAGAGCAGATCGGCGGCCAATCAACATTAGGACGCTGCTGGAATTCGAGAAAATGACTGATTTATCGCGGTCAGGAAAGGAAACGGCCCAACTGGCCCGCGGAAAGTATATTACGTTTCCCTTGCGCGACGATTCGTGGCCGCTGGCTGTTGTTGATTGATATCCAAGTAAGTCACTTTTGATGAAACCCGCGTGGCCGAGCCGTGTAATTAAGATCTCGGCGAAAAATATGTCGAGATACTTTTCAGTTCCATCTATTCTCCGCCGATTGAAATTATATTCTGGTCTTCGAGGCAGATTTTCCGCCAATGTTTAGGAATTGTTTTCAAAAGATCTATTAAAATTTTTGCATCGGAATTTTGCACATGTTTTTATGGGTATTTGATGTAGCTAAATATTATTGAAGTCTTTAGCGAAAGAAGGAAAGTTCGACTCGGTTCCTGTTTGTTGGAGAAATTTTATTTCTCACATACATCCACTATCTAACTATTTACAATTATCCGTAGTGAAACACTGAAAAATGTCCGAAACGATAAGCAGAGGCAAGATACACTTCGTCCAAGTGGCTGTCACTGTAATTGTTATTGCCGAACCTTTTCATATGGCTTTCCATTAATTTTCTACCAAGACAAGTAATAAGGAAACGAAAACGAGGTTTATGGCATCGTTTTTTCTTTCTTTTCTTTTTAAGAAACAAATATAGGCTTGTGGGTTACGTTCTGAATGAAAAATTGTCGTAGATGCGCTATAAATTTTGTACGCGCCAGTTAGATCGAATACTCGGCATCGGGAGCCTCCCAGTAGGAAGTGATAAAATTTTAATGGCATAACCAGTAATATATCTACTTTCTATGGCAACCCGTGAACGATTTAATTGCTTCCTACGAGCATTTTTCCGAGCGATACGACACTCTACGCCCGCCGCAATCGCACATTCATCTTCTGACGCACGAGCTTTGGCATGATACGGATTTACAAAAATCCGGCGGCTTGTTCCTGTCTATTGCTTGATTACGGCGATTACACAACGGGAACAACAGAGTTCTTGCGCTGGAAAGTTGTAACGCTGGATTCGAGACAGTTCCGCTAATTCTCTGGTAGAAATAAGTTCAAGACTCAATACTTAGTTATAAATAGTTTATTACGTATGCTAATTTATTCGTGGACCTTTCACCGTGAATTATATAGATTATTCACAGTCAACCAAGGATATTCCACTCGCGAAAATAATAGTCATCATTTTCACTTGCTCTATTTTATAAGTAATTAATGAATCTCTGATCTGGCTGATAGAAGATTTGAATTTAAAGTGAAGTTATAATTGATTGCGAGGGCTATGAATTAATTTGAATAGCTAATACTAGTGTAATAATACTAAATAGATAATATCGTTCAGTTTTTTATGTATACACCCAAAAAATTGAACAACCTTTCGTTGGAATAATTACTGTCAATTTTGTTGGCATTTCAGATTGTTCTTAGATTTTACGTGAAATTTCAGCCAACGATACCATCGCGGTGAAATAAATATTCATGAACGGTATGGTACATTATAAATTACAGAGAGATTCGCTGCGTCAGAGCGAAGACTATTAATATTTAAGAAAGTCCGTAGAAAGTATGAAAATAAGTCGCTGATATTAGAAAAGGTATCTGTCAATCGCGTGTACTCCTTTAAATACAAAAGTGTAAGTTCAACCATTTTTGAGTGTTGAATCCGTTGAAAATTGTAAAATCAATTTTCCAAAGTACCATAAATAACGATCGAGTTCATTAAATCATAATGACTAATGCACTGATTATAGACACTAACAATCTCGGTAATTTAAGTCATCCTGTCACGTATGTTACAAGAATCACGATAATAAAGAGCGATATGACGGTAAATTGCTAGTATTACAGACCCATAAAATACTTGTGCACATACCACAACCTGTCACTCGTATAACATACACACATCGGCGTCGATCTGCAATTCATTTGGCGAATATTATACTGAAAAGAAAAGTATGATCAATGGATCATTCATAATTTTCGCGATAAGCAGAACGAGGGAATAATCCATTCAATCGATCAGACAATAGAAAATAATCCCGCAACGAAGATGAGACAACAATCTCGTTAATGCTTGTCAATGGAAATGCTTTTGCGTGTTTCACAAATTCGCGGAGGCCGCAGCCGCATAAAAATCTGCACTCTATTCATGACTTCGCGCGGCACGTTCAGCGATGCGAGTTTCAGCACAATAAAAATTCGAATAAAAAAGGGGCTTTGGTGAAAAAAAAATATTGGAAAAAATCGTTCCGTTCGATGCTGCTGTGAGAAAATCCCTTATCGCAGAATGGCAAACGCTGTGCGTTTGTCTCTTCACTCTGTTCCGGTGATTTCGCAGAGAGGATGATAGTATTGCTATTCCGGCAGCGCGCGCAACGGATCTTTTCCTGCGTTCTTTTTTTTGGCAGTTTCACAATTTCAACAACTGTGCAATGAAAAAACGATTGTATAACCAAGCATTAGCGTTAACGGAACTGTAAATTCGTGCTTAACAAATCGATCGTATTTTGTTCTAATATCAAGGATTGTACGAAATTAATATATGATGACTTTTTCATACTCCCAAGAATCGATAAGCCCGGCAGTAACCAAGCAATTAGAACCGATAACAAACGAGGAATTCCTCTCTGTACGAACTGAGTGTGCAGCTAGATGAAAGGCATCTAGAAAGATGAACAATAAAAATTTCTTAATTAACAGATTCCAATTTTTTATTACAGTGTTTGAACATATCGTGTATTGCGCGTTAGTCATTTCACTTTGTCCCGGCGCGGCGATTTCACACAGAGAGGATGATGGTATTGCCATTCCGGCAGCGCGCGCGATAGAATCTTTTTTCGCTGTCAATGGCGTTTCCCTCGCAACCGGCGAGTCGATGGCAATCGATATCTCATAAATACCCGACGCGACGGTCACTCCACCGGCGGCGTTTTAGTATTCCTGATGCACGGGAACGTGAAATGTCCGCTGCCTTCTACGGAGACGAAGGATTGCCGCGTGCAGTACGTGCTTACATCACGCCGCGCCTATTTCATCCGCGGAGAAACCGCGAGATGCAATAGTTATTTTGCATCATGCGGGCTTATGAGCGCTCTGTCTTGTGGGTGAACCTTTAGCAGCTAACTGAACACGGGCAGAAGCGCAATCCATGGGAACCACCGCCGGAAGACGCGCACCGACTCATCTTGAGTAATATGTTTTATTGCTTTACTTACAGGAAGCCCATCGACTGGATCATCACCAATCCTCAGCATTTTTATCGTGAAGTGCAACATCATTGGATATCATAGAAAATTTTGGTTATCGGCATAGGGTCAAATAGAACAATGATTGGAAGAAGACTCGAGTGCATCCCAAGTATAAAATACGCTTGAAAACACCATACTGGGAAACATTCATGAGATAACACTGTAGGTGGCTTGCGGAAAATCGCCTAGCCTGTTATATGGCAATTAAGTTACTCCTTAACCAGATAGATTAGTCAATACTGTTGCAAACTTCGTCGTTAGTGATTGGAATCTACCAACGACAAAGTAAGAAACCGAATCTTTCATTAGTATTCTGGGGACTGTCACCGGAACATGTAGTGACTGAAAAAGGATAGTCAAGACTGGCTATTAGAAATTGGTCAAAAGTCATTAAGCCTGTTCCGCAATTATCCGAAGATAGTTAAGCAAGATCAAGATAGGCGATTCCAGAACTTTGAGACATTGAAAAAGCTTTACGCAGATGCGATGGGTAAACAAGAGACCAGGAAGGTAATTGTAGAATTTCAAGGCATCGAAAAAGCCTAGAGATACTTTGCAGATACCTGGAAGTAATGATTGTTAACCGGTAGCTAACGGGTACCTTACAGGTAGCAAAGAGGTAGCTTAAGTTGGCTAACTAGATACTTCAACATCATCGAATTCGTTCGAATTGTAGACACAGTCGTTGAAGGTAATGGATTGGACATTCCAGAATTGCACTTTTTCACCACTGCACTGTAGATCTTTACGGTGAGTGAAAATCTTCTGAGAAAATTGCAAAAGACATACGTTAAATCGGAATAAATAAATTCTTCTAATGTTCTTACAGTTTTGAATTTCATCTAGTCATTTACGTCATAAATGCATGATCTGTGCGCTGTTTAATATAAAAGTCTAGAATGAACGTTCATGAACGATCTCATTCAGAGAATTACACACACGTTCCTGTCCCAGTTCGAATCGAACGAAATTACAGAGCTACTTAATGTTTAATTTAAAAACCATCATGAAGCATGATTTATTGTCTACCGCGGAGCTGGATGCAGAAATCTAATGTTTTGTATAATTTATTCACCGAGCAGTCATTTAGGATTCCGTTTCGTGTTCCGCTAATAACACTGTCCAACAAATTTCAACTTTTTTTGGTTATTTCGATTCCCACTACGCGATTCTTATAGAGTTTTTCGCGCTGATTCCGAATCTGACCTTAATTTTTCTCCTATGCGTAGAGTTTTTGAGAAAATTGAGTTGAAAGAAAAGACAGATTTTTCAACTGTGAACAATTATTGTGATGTTATTATAAAAGATAATGTAGACTTTTCCGAATACAGTGATATCCAATGTTAATACATTATGATTGTTTAAACATGTTTAAACATGTTTAAACAACGATTAAAGACGGAGAGACACCATTTTTGCACCCATTTTTGAGGATATTTTTCAATTTATATAAAAAAATAAGGGTTCAGGGGAAAATCGAACTATACCACGCGATAGAGCAGACTTTCATCTTGAGAAACCAACCTTTCAATTTTCCAACGTCGACATTTTTTTCGATCCAGAAAGCAAAATATCGCCCGACATGAGTTGCCGCCAGCGGCGCTCATCACTAGAACAGACGTTCGCCGCGCCGTATCCCGTCGAACGGCCACGCTAGTGGAAGAGTACCACTGGCGGCAACAGTTAAACATATTTAAACAATCATAATGTATTAACACTGGATATCACTGTATTCGGGAAAGTCTACAGAATCCTTTGCCGTAAAGAACAATTCAATGTCTTTTATAATAACATCACGATAATTGTTCAAAGTTGAAAAATGTGTCTTTTTTGAAAACTCAATTTTCTCAAAAACTCTACGGATAGGAGAAAAATTAAGGTCAGATTCGGAATCAGAGCGAAAAACTCTATAAGAATCGCATAGTGGGATTCGAAATAATTTTTGGCTGTTGGACAGTGTAATCGGATAAGGAGATAAGACAATTGAAACGATACAAATTCGCGAACAGACGATTTCACACTTTTCATCGATTTCGTCTTCCTTCCGATACGTGTACGGGCTATGAATGGAAGTTCGCGATTTAAATTCATACGCGGGCAGAGATTTTTATCGTGACTATGCCCGCGGCACGTGTTCGATTATAGTCCGACGACCGTGTTAACACGGGCTCCAATTAAGGATTCGACTGGGTTGCATGCCAACGTGCACTTTCGCCGAATCGAGAACCGCGTTGATAACACCTCGGAGCATAAGTCTCTCCTCGAGGATTTATTTTTTTCATATAATTGGTCGAAACGAATCAACGCGAAGAATTACTGTTTGTTATTGTAACGGACATCGTTCGACCAGCCGCGATGACGCAAACGAGAACGAAAACAATAAGCGAAAAATGAGAAATTAAATTTTCGTCTTAATCTGATTAAAAAATTTGTGTTCCGGTAATCGGCTGCTCGCTGAACCGAATTGATTTTCTACTCGTTTGCATTTAATGATACTACTGTTATTGCGTTCACGGCGGCTTCGCGAACGAACGAAAATCAATTGGAAATCCGTGTTCACGTGCTGTTATCATGCATTATGGGAAACAGCGGACCGCTTTTTTCCCCAGAATAATCACGACAGACGAACACCATATATATCGCGTGGCGTACGGGAGTTTATTACGCCGATTGAGCGCATTTACTAGAACGACAACTTTTCTATCTTGACAGCGTTTCGCAATGCATTTCCCATTGACGATACGTGTTATTTACCCGGAGAACTTGTTATTCATTGAAGAGGGAAGGAATTTTTGTACAACGTCGTCGGGCTCGTAGCCGCCCGACTAGCAATGCTGAGCGACGTGTAATTAAAATGTCACAGTGCCGATGGTATTCCGTACACGAGAAAATAATCGGTCAAGTACTCTCGTGGCTGATATTTCCTTACAGGAGTAACGATTAATTCGTGTAGAGAAATGGCCGAGAAAGAAGCGAGTCACGGTGATCAATAAAATCGACATCGACACTTTCAATGCAGAAATGATGAGAGATGGCGAGTAACGAAGTTTATTGACAGATAGCCGCGTTGATGAGGTACCTTCTTATGTGGAAGCAATTTAGAGCTTCAAAGGTTCATTTAGCTGCAGAAATGTAAACGTAAAAAGGATAAAATGTATAAATGACGTAGCACGCAGATTACAATCTGCGAGAGCAGAGAAAACATAGATTTATGCTCTAGCATTTAGCTATAGTCGATATTTAGTTGCACTCTGATAATTAAATAAATCCTAATCTATCGAGCACTAATTATGATTTATTATGTGCACTAAAAGTAACTAGTTTACATTACGTTATGAATAGACTGCGAATGCCATGCTGTTATGATAAACATGAATAGATGCAATTTGAAAGAATAGTCATTGGAGAATCTTGAAAATTTCTTTTAACGAACTGTACCGTATACGGTGCAGTATGTTGAAGTGGATGATGCTTGGAGGTTCGGTCTTCTTTGTTTATGCTGTTAGGTTTGTTTCAGACTGGGCACGTCTAAGGGGAGCTAATTTCGGTGAAAACTGTCGGACGTTATCGAGGAGACGGAAAGCAGGGCGCGATTCATTTACACGAAGCCTACCTTGCGGCGCCTTTTTACGGCGTGTGCCAGCCCCAATTAGAGGCGGTTCGTTGCTCAATTGCTTCACTTGCTCTCGAAAGTTTTCGTCGGTCGGAGTTTGCGGAATTTCTTTAAAAAAATACCGGGTCTCGAGCACCGGGATTAACAGGTGTGTACTTACGTTTCGGCCGAAAAGATCATTCCGTTCACGCTATTGCGGAACAGATATAATTACTTAATCACACGTATTAAAACTATCTCTTTGAACACCGTATTTTAAGATTAGGAAACGGTGCTATACATGAGACTCCCGAACACCAGGGCGAAATAAGAATATTATTCCCTATCTTCCTGCAACCTGCAATTTTGATCCCTAATTAGTCCATTGAGGACTCGAATGGCTTGTTTATTCGATGATTTGTTTCTTTAATTGCAGAACAATGCCGGATAATTTGCGCAAATCGGCTCGAACAGAGATCGGTGTAGTAATAACTAGGCTCGTTACACGGAATGGGGCCGAAAATGCAACAATCAAGGTTGTGCAACGAAAGAAGTGACCAATCTTGCCATCTGTTTTTCCGAGAAGATTCCGTGCAATAAACGAGGTTGCACCGAGCAAGGTTCTGCTGTACTTTTAAATCGAATCAACTCGATGGAGTATTCGAGTTATTTGATTCAAGACTTCAATCGAACAAACTTAGGAGAATAAAATGAATAAGAGAAAAAGGTAAATAACGTCGGAGGTGAACTTTTTTTTAATAAAATACTGCTTTTTCCGTTCTTGGTTATCCAACACAGTGCACAGACATTTTCTATGATTTTTTAAGGCAGTCACGATCGATTACATCAAACCAGATTGCTCCAGTTTCTTTGAAGTTTGTACGTCATGCTTGCAGATAAAACTGCGTCTCGCTAGAAATTCGCTTCTCCACAGTTTTTACTTGGTGCGGCCAGTTAAATAAGATACAAAGTCTGTTTAATTACAGTACTATCCAGACACTTGTGTGGCGTTCAGAGCCTTATAATCGATAAATCACGTGCTTTATTGGAACGGAATATTAAATCACTTTCAAGCTACTTAAACGTGGCTATGTAGAATAATATTCATAACAGTGTATTTGTTACTAGACGGCACTTGCCTCACAGCCAAAGGTATTCCCTTGCAAAAAGGGGAAAAAATAAGAAAAACGAGCGCAAAAAATCGCCATGCTCAACCTTCCGTCACACTGCTTACACAGTTCCACCGACTGGACTTTATTGTTAGTTACGAAAGATTGCCTGAAATGTCAACTGATAAACGTTCAGAAACGAAGGAAAAGCTGCTTTCGGTCTCCGTGCATGCATCCATGCGTGTTAAACTTCTATCGGCGATTTTTGATTAAACCAGTTCGATGACTTCCAGTAGAACAAGTTTACCTTTACCTATTTACTGTGTAACATGCAAATCGCCTAAAAATGAAAGTATTAAGCCGGTTGTTTTCTATTAAATTACTTACGATTTTGTCGGCTACTCGGCGAGCTCGCGCAATCCTCGGACGAAAAACTGGTGGAACGACGAATTATCCAACAATATTTCATTCGTTATGTCGATTCTGTTATAAAATTTACTTCGTAATTACCTTGCACCCTTTCTACATAACTGGGCTCTTGTAACGCACGTTTATCATGATTCTAGATACATTTTCATACTTCGATTTGCCAAATATTAAAGTGTAGCAGCTATTTGACGACTGGGCTGCAGGTGATTATGATTAAGGAAATATATATCTGTATCTTAATGAGCGAATTTTTAGAATCAAAATTTGAGTTCCTTCACTGACAAGGAAAAGGTGACTTGAGATTATGGAACCCACTCGAACTTCTAATAATGTCGCCTTTTTGGAATATGTTACGCCGCGAGGCCCGAAACTGGAAATGTCATATAGAATATTACCGTGTCTTTATTTAAATATGAGAGATCTTCAAATCGCTAAGGAAATATAAGAATATATTATGGTTGTTATCCGAGCGACCATTCATGGATAGAACTATGAAAATATTGAAACATGGATTTTATGCACTCATAATGAAAGTGCGTGAAAGAAATTGAAAAGAGTGGAAAGATTAAAATAACTGAAGAATATCGATGTGTGTAGCTTTCAACTTGCTAAAGTTATGTGAAAGGAAGAAATTTCTATTTGGTGTGTGTCTCTCACAATTTACGCAGACAGTTATTTTGCATAACTCCCCAGAGGCTACTTATGCTACTGTCTATGGTATGCAGAAATTCGATGCGGCTTCCTCCGGGTTTTTCCTCTCGGATGAATAGAACTAATAATGGAAGCCGCAGAGAGACACGTTTCCTTCGGTAGACCGAAAGAAACGGGTATGGCTGAGAACTTCTTCGTTTCTTTCTCTAAATAGGGTTTATCGCCCGGCATTATGCGAGCAAAAATAGCAAACGATACTGCCGACCGGCCACGGTAATTTCTCACGGGCAAAGGTGGATGGTGAAAAAAACCGCGAGAGCGAAATCGGCGAAGAAAAATTTCTGTTGTGAAAAACTATTCCCGCGTGTACCGCCGGTTATGACGGTTTTTGTTTCTATGAACAGACGGATGCTCGTTTCGATTCAAATGGGTTTCTCTATGGTGTACCCGTCGCGCATATTTATGAAATGCCACGGGCTCGTTATTCGATTGTTAGCCGCGAGCCGTGGAATCAAAAACACTTGGCGCAGCCTGCGGAAATTTTTCTGCAGAAACCGCGGACGACGTCTTTCCGCAAACGTGAGTCGAATTTATGAAACAACAAACCGTCGATCCTGCCCGGTGTCGACAGGGTCTATCAGCCCGGTTGGACACGCTCGTCCATCACGATTAATTTCCCGCGGGATCGCGCTGCGATCGAAAAGAAACAGCATAGACGCACGGAGAAATGCGAAATGAGAAATCATATTTGCTGAACAAAATTTCAATTGGACCATGTTGCACTCCCGCTGCTCCAGTTCGCACGTAACCGCTCGTGAAAAACCGTGGAATTTGAGTCCTAAGAACTTCCGTCCTGGAACACGCGTCTGGACACGACTGTCTATTAAAACACAATCATTCACTAAAGACGTCGTTTAGAAATATTCTATGGTAGGAATTTTGCAGTGTGCACGTTTAAGGGTCCGAGAGTTACTCAGGTATTCGTAGATGATTTTTGAAACTGAATTTTTAAGCGTCGTCTAATTTTATTTTGAAACGAATGACAAAAGTACCATGGTATTCCAAATAAAGTTGATGGTTAGGGATCTTCGAAGTAATTTCTAATCTAATTTTCATGTGTTTCTCCCGCAATGTTAAAGGCACTATAAAATATGCTTAATTAATTGAATACGTCGAATATGGCAAAATTTATTTAATAACTTTAAAATGACTGCATCGATTAACATAATCACCCCGAACAAGCAGAGGATATGACCGTCCGCCTTTGTCAATTAGCGACATTAATTACCCATTACAGGACGATTGGCAATCCCGTGGTCGTCCGAACGCAACACGTTCCGTTAGAAAGCGGGAAGAAAGGGAACGTGTATTATCGATTTACGAAGTCGTTTTTGCTAAACTCTGGGACAGATGCTGTCGTGGATAGTGTTGGATATTCGATAACTCCTAGCAACGTGATTAATGCGACGTCCTCCGATAGATACTCAATTAAAATTTCGAGTCAGGCGTAACGAGGTACCCCACGATGCGGAAGTTATACGATGCATCGATTTCTTGCGACCTTAATGATGCGACATCTCGTTCACCTCGACTCCTCAGCGTTTCAGATCCTGGTCTAATTAAACACCGATCTACGGCGAGTTTACGTAACCGTGAATAATCCTCGTTCGTTCGAGCAAACGTTCTGACCGATTCGGCATCGTGAATTCGTTAATAAGAGAAATGCGTTGGCATTCGGACACTTACCTTTCTACAGCCAACTTATCGATCTCCGCGTAGTTATATTAAACAATTTTCTGTATAAACATTTACAAAGAAAGTTACTTCAAATGACCGCAGGAATCAGCCCTTTCAAGGAAGTACAACATTTTCGCGACACCCTGTATACTTGAAAACATGCATGTGTCGAGGAACTTCTATCGAAAGTTCATGATAACGAATATTAAACGTGTCAAATCAATATCGTCCGAAATATAGGGAAACATATCGGAATCGCTAATTAAATTCAATCTTCCGACAGAACAATCATGGAAATTGAATGATAAATTGATTCATTTATCCCATCGAGCCCGTGTATAGCAATTAAATCCCATCCGGTGCTATACCGCAGAAATTATCGTCCATTCTGACATGCAAAATCAACCAACGCGAACCGCAAAACGAGTTCGTTAATTTCCCCGTATAGCAACGTCGTGCGATTCGCTTTGCACAATCGTAGTTACTGTCTCGCGCTGCTTAATTGTCTTAATTGTGCCTGATTTCCTGTCGCAAATGATAATTTAATAAAGGCGTGACACCTACCAGTTTCACGAACATTATCGTTTTTATTGTCTGTCGTTCAAATAATCTGGGCAAAAATATATAAAAATGTGAACCACACTTTTAAGATAGTCTTGCGAAGGCAGGAGCAGAAAATATTGGTAATTTTCTTACATATAATTATATAATTATTTCTTACAATGATAGTATTTAGAAAATGGAAAGGTGAAGAAATCGTTCGAAGAATGAGAAGACCACGGTCGATCAAACCGTTTTACTCGTCTGTACGAGAATATTTCACAAAGGTCAGTCGACTCGGAGAGTTGATCAACTCCTGCGACATTGAAAGCGTTAGTTGGTCAATCCGCTAGGAGATTACACAACTATGTCCGAGTTTCAATGACCCACGACCCTACCTGTCTTCGACGGTGAATGAATCGAACGTTATTGCGAACCACGGGAAATCTATTTCACGAGATCCACGTCGTCGCATGCTGAGCCTCGCGTTGATCAATACACAACGACGCGAAGTAAATCTCTCGCGTATTATTCCGACGATGACTCGAGAAACACGATCTAAAGGGAGGTCATTCGATTCACGATCAGTAAATTTGTCGTTGCGAAGCCAGGATCACGTGTTAAACTGTCGCTAAAAGGACTCGCGATGACGCATTGACAACGTTTGCGTAATATCTGTAGATCCAATTGAACTCTAATGGTCACGACGATCTTGATCCTCTGCATATCCATTTCGCGAAAGCTGGGTTAAAAATTCTGACGTTACATCCGGCGCTAATTATGATCGACGATGTACAGGGTGTTCCATCATAATTAGGGAGTTCCATTATCATATGGGTAATTAGTTGGGATGTAAGTTGTGACAGAATGTCGATTAATCGAGACGAACATGTTTCATGAAAATTGTTATTAAGTACGACTCAGCAAAACAGCATTCAACATCAGTGTCGTAAAAATACTGTCATAGGAACACGTAAAAAATGAAGAAGATCAGAACACCTCGGGATTTACAAAGGGTTGAAGGAAAGGGTGCGGAAGGACGTCTTTCTCAAGATTCCTTTTCGTTATATGTATATTTCATGGGCATCGATATATCATTCACCTCGAAAGCATGCATTGTTTTCTCCTGTAGTTTGTAGTTTTCCCCATGACAGGGGACACTGCGTCATTCGTGCCGGGAAACACGATGCCATCCGAACTTTACGACCCCTCTACGTCATCCTATATTCCGTGTCCTCCACCTGAACTTCCTAGACTCTATCCCATTACCCATCCTAGGACTAAGCCCTTAAAACTCCCTGGAATTCCGCTGTTTCGGCTCGGTCGCAGTTGCAATTTCATTTGCACCGTCTGCCGCGTCGTTAAGTGCACAATCCAGTAAAGTGGTCATTCAGAAGTTTTTGACATGTCCATCACAATGCGCATTACCGATCGTAAGTTCAGAATTATAATTTTCGGTAAAATATTTTCTTCTAGGTTCAATCTAATTTTTAGAAAGTTCCTCTGAAACTCTTAGTTTCTCCATCAATTGCATTATTCAATTCATCTTGACAGAAAGAAAGTGATTTGCTCGCTGAACTGTTATACAAATTTCTTTATTGCAAGGATACAATGCAATTGAAAGGCAAATTCTACACGTACCTGTTTTCATCGTTCTTCCATTTCCATTTGAATGAAACGCAGACAAAATCCGAGCGAATGTTAAAATGTAAAGTGTGCTGCTTAAGGCAAGCCCGATACTTCGAATTCGATGTTAAACATTGCAGAGACATGCTCAACATCTGTTGAATTTTTCCTGCTGCACACAAGTATCTATGACACCCGATCCTAGTCGCGATTTTTTGCGGAGTTAATGGCCATACAGCAAGAGCAGAGAGAAATCCGCGAAGAAAGTGTTTTTCGCGCGCGTACACGCACAGAACTTCCCCGGTGCGTGAAACAGAAACTAAACCAGTCACGTAGTATGGACTTGGACGAAGCTCAAAATTGTTTGAAAATACTTCTAAACATTTGCGTGTCAAACGCACAGCAAATCACTATACGTCGCTGCTAAAAAGTTCTACAGAAGGAACGTGCGTTTTATTTCATGACATATAATTTGATTTTGTTGCTCTAACGTTATAAAAAAAAAATATCACCGCATTGAGAATAGTCTAGAGAATCATTCCACGTCAAAATCATTCGGATATCTTTTACGGTGAAAGCAGAAAAATTTCGCGAAGTTGAGAATGTACAAAAGCTGCGCGAAAAGTGAGGACGGAAAAGAAACGAGAATCGCAAAATGGATGTCGGATAGTGTTATCGAATCCGTCAGACGCAGCGTCTCGACAAGAGATTTTTCGGTGGTCGACCTCCGAAGGGTTAACAGTTGGCAACGATTTACCCCGGCGATTACACCCAATCAGCGCTAATTCGTTTCCATTAACCGGGCAACTAGTTGCACAATCGAAGCACGCTCCCCGAGTGTTTGTTAAATTACGTGCATTGCCGGAAACCTAGATCTCGTGCCAGTGCCGGTGACGTTCGTCATCTTCCGAGTATTTACATAAGTCCGGGTGGTCGTGTTGGCTCGGAATCCCGCAGGTAGTACCGTTAATGGATACTACCTGAATTAATCGCTCCGTTTTCCCTATTCTCTTTTTGCTGGCGAGGCCTTTACCTCTTTCAGAGAACAGGTCAACGCAGCATTGATTTCTCTTCGGGTTCGGCTAACGAAACGAGAGCAATCTCTCCACCGTTGTTATTCTGTTACATCACGCGATGAGTATGACGCAGAAATTGCGTGGGACGATCGCCTCGCAAGTTTAGACGCTACCCACGTGTTTCACAAATTTGTATCGACGAAAATATCAGTGGGTCACGAATAAAGTAATAGACAGCGGAATATACATTACGCACAACCTGAACAATTATTGTTGACAGCATTCTCGAGACGCTGTGTGCTTGCAACGCATCCTTCTTTGTGGGAACAATACCGTAAATTCTATTGCAAACTTGTTGCTGCAATATTTTCGATTTACACGACTGCTTTCACAGTGAAATTTATAGCAACTATCTGCATTCTCTGTAGAATTGATACAATTAACCTTTGAAGACGACGAGTTGATTCGACATTCGAGCTCCCTATCATCTTGTAGCAAATATTCAGTTTGTTCTTAACCCAACGAATACCTATTTCACTTCACTGTGTTATATTATTCGTAATAGTAATTTCAAACATATGCATCCCACATTTCTAAATTGACAGATACACGCAGCAAATATCGTACTCGCGAAACCTAAGTTCCGAAGCTTTTAATAAATTGCCGCAACGGTCGATTGCAATTTCAACGGCACATAGCTGGAACGAGCGCATACCCTGAAAGGCTATTTTCTATTTTTTGGCTCGCGTACGCTGTAAATTCGTGTTCAAACATAATTAGAATATAAAGTGCCCGTTAAACGGAAGCTTGTGAAAAATATACGATGTTTAAGCACGCGTGCTATTCGCATTCCCGACGTTCCAAAATGCTCGAACACGTTTTTCCGGCGGTGTAATTTTTTCGCCCGTGTTCAAGCATCCGCGACAGCCTATCGCGAGCGTGCTTTTTTTGCGAAATTAATACTGATACACCGAGAGCGGAGAGAAATCTGCGTAGAAAGTATGTACTTCCCGCCCGCGTACACGCTCGGAACTTCGCAGCGAGCGTAGACTCGATGGGAACACGAAGTACGAAGTTGATTTTCAATCTCTCACGAATCGGTCCACGTTTTTTCTTTTTGTCTTTTTTTCGGTGCATTTTAAATGGCTCCGATTCAGCCCCAAGTCGATTGCACCCAATCCCCTGTAATTGGCGGTTTCCATTGGCCCGTTGCACAATCGGCGCGCGTTCGACTGGATGTTTGTGGAATTACGTGCGTTGCCGGAAACCCGGCTGCTGCATGGACGCCGTCGGTGACGTTCGTCATCTTCCGGCCATTTACATAAGGCCGGTTTGTATTATTGGCTTCGCTGTCTTAGCGCTGCTCGACCGCTAATGGTAATCGCTCCAATCAATCGACC
This sequence comes from Lasioglossum figueresi, assembly GCA_028455805.1. NCBI lineage: Eukaryota > Metazoa > Arthropoda > Insecta > Hymenoptera > Halictidae > Lasioglossum > Lasioglossum figueresi. Next base: position 3,417,984 of record CM052200.1, read on the forward strand.
CGTTTTCCTCGTTTCTTTTATTCCCCGTTATTTGCCTCTTTTAGAAAACAGGTCACTCCGCATTGATTTCTTTTTGAGATTGGACCACGAAACCGGAGCAACCCCTCTATTTAATCCTGTTACAATACATTGCGGATGTAATGATATTATGTAAATTGCAGAAGCAGAACTATCGCTGATTTCGTTATGCTATAATGTACAGGCAAACCAATTATACGTTCGTAATGTTGAAAAATAGAGGCGGATTATAAATTATTCCATATTGTATTAATAAATTCGAGATTTCGAGTCAATGTTGTGAGAGCAGTTTCCTAACCCAGCCCCCTGCTCCCACAACAATGACTTTGATCGAGAATGCTCTCAATTTGTGAATAATTCAAAGCTGCATTGTGTACCGGCAGGAGACCACGGTTGCTGGTTTTTCGTTTCGATACTCGGAAGACATAGTCAACCAGGAACATTCATCCGGTTGCGCTACATTTGATCGAGAATCTGGTCTCGTTATTCTGCAATCGCTCGGCCGTTACGTCATTGTCCGTGCACCTTCTATTCAGCCACGATCCTAGGATCGATAGTACACAGTCACGATCTCCGCATTCACAATGGTGTGTACCAGGAACAGATCGGCCGTGCACGCGTGCTCTTCGAACGCTTTTACTTGCCAGGCCAGCAATCCGTAACATTGAAAAACGGGCCTAAAATCCGTCAGCGTTCTCACGTGTTATCCAACGCAGAAAATGCTCACCTCAACTCGGGGAATATCGAAAGTGTAAACACAGCCAGGAGCGCGCGGCTCGTACCGGATTCGAATGTGCACATTTTCTACGGTTGCGTCACGCAAAGACTATATTGTGTTTTAAAAAGACTACAAATCAATGGGATAGTACGGCGAACGATCGTTGTTACACGTCGAGACACGACCTGCAACGCCGACTTTTTGTCGGATACTTTCTTCCGTGGCGTTTTCGACGATAACATTACGATTGTGCCACCAGTCGTACACTTTCACATTGATTTTCAATTAATTAGGGGAACGCGGTGACTCTATTCGGTCGTTTTTGCACTACGGTGTTCGCTGGAACGGTTCTTTACCGCGCGCTTATCTAGAAATGATCGCTATTACTTTTCAATCCCGGTCTATCAAAAAAAATTCAATTACACGGTACCAAAGACACACGATTAATCTGTCGATGTGGAACGACTTTAAATGCGCCAAGCCAACCCAATATTAAAGTTGCAGGACGAAAAGCGAAAAGTTTTTATTTATTGTACGAACTACTCTCTTAACGACCTTACTAAAAATTGTTCTTAGAGATGTTAGATCTGGATGAAAGTACTTTACAAAAGTGTATATTGTACCAAAGACCAAGAATTTTAAAGATATTGCTCAACAAAATGAACATTGAATCATAGACAGTAAAATTGTGCAATAAAGTTATACAATGATAAAGCGACGGATGTAACTATGAATTGCACAAAACTCTCTGGCAAATCCGATATTTCCAAAAAAGAGTGGTGACTGTTCATGTTTTTTTAACATTAGTTGACCTCACGTCGAACGTCGAAATCCGAAGTTCCAGAACCGTGAGTAATCCGGAATCCCTGGCACATACTTTCGGTACGCATGAGTCATTAGATACGTTATAAAATTTCGAAGTGTGGCCTCGTAAAGCTTGAGAACAACGAGATACTATAGTTCGAACGGTTGTTAAATAATTGCAACGGAAGCGGCTGCAAGAAGTTCGTCAAATGTGGAGCAATTGAATGACGAAACGGCGCTATGCATCGCCGTGGAAAATGATACACTTCGTGGTCGATATGACTGTCAATCAGCGGCTCACCGGGAGTTACAACATTAATACTTGTCACTTGTTCTTGCTTCGAGGGTGCACGGTTCAATAAAGACCGATTTAACATGGTCCGCTATTCTTGCTGGTAAAAACGGCCGCAGACTGAGAGGCACCCGACATCCGACTCGAGGACGGAGGCTGACATCGCAGCCGGCGATTTGTTCAAAGTTAAAAAAATGTTTTTGAATTTGTCGATAATGTTCGCGGCGACATCTTCGTGTACCAACCCCTTGGTACTTTTGGAAGAGCTGATCTAACACGAACAGAACGATAATATCCTGTGCAATCGTTGCGGCGATCCGACAATTAGCCGAAGAAACAATATTTCCTAACACGGACTTTCACGCCGGCGAAAAACTCGTCGCAGCTCGCAAACAAAACTGCGACCAACTGGCTCAGCTTTTTCGTTAAATACAGCCAGGGAAAATGTCAATTGACCCTGCACTGAACGCAGCAAGTATTCATCGCGCCCAAAATCTGTTTCAATTGCGCAAATTGTCTTTCGCTTGCGTTATGCAGATTCTTTACCGACAACTTTCGGGTCTGGCGCGATAGGAAGAAACTAGATCGGCAGACAAACCATTGCACTGGTCGGAAATTTATCGTAACCGGTTTCTAGGCAATACTGGCGAAATGTGAACCACTTAAGCACCTACGAACCGTTCACACTCGGTGAACTGGTATGCGAACGGAGCATGTATTCAACCGTCGAATACTTCGTGAATTTTATTGGCCTAATTAGAAGAATTCGCCCGCAGATAAACCGAGGTGTTAATGACGTTAGATAGCATCTTTGTCGCCGAAAGAGCACTTGTTCTTGCTCTGTCCTACACCTGCAATTCTCGCTTTCGAGAAATTCTTGACATTTTGTAATTTTTTACTCCACGATAACTAACAGGTATTTAATTTTCTGACGATTGTCTTGTTGTGTCTGATCATTGTTTTGATTCCTCCGAGAGTTGTCTACCATTAAAAACACAGCAGAAGGAACAGATATAAAAATAAAAGTGATACATAAACTTTAAGCTTTAGTAGTCCCACGAAAGAAACATAAAGACGGGCACGTAAACCGTTACCGAACACGAAGTTTTATTAACCATAATCCACAGTGACCTCTTTGTTGGAAGTGTTTCCTCAAATTAGTGCCATTTGTCGTATAACAACATAAATCACTACATGTTTGTTACTCAATTGTGCAAACACCGGTTAACGAAAAACTTATTGAGAATTGGGTATTTCGCGTTCAAATGCTTCCTGGTATAAAACTGTAGACTATAACAGTATCTTTTGATGAAATCGCTGCATGACATTAGCATTCTGAAAACTGAACTTAAACGTACATGTTTGTGGCAGTATCTTCGAAGAATCTGAACGTTCGTTGCCTTTTCAGAACGGAAGCGGTGATTTATTCGCGGCCAGGCCTGCTTCAAATACCAGATGAGGAAAGGCAGAATGCAGGTCACGGAAAATCGATTTCAGTCTCTCTCGCTGAGCGGAAATCGAATTTCAGCGGTGTTCGGCGCGACGGTGGAAAGCGTTGAGCGGCAAATCTGCTCGTCGACCGCGCCTACCACGTTTGCGAATTCCCTTTCGATTTCTATGGAAATCGCGAGCGAACGTGTCGTCGGCCTGGCAGAGAGCTAACCCAGACCCCATCAAGATGTTCCGGCGCTGCTACTTTGCGCGTTGAAATGCGTCGCGTGTCCGATCTAAATCACTTTTCACCGGCACGACGCGACGCGGCGCGCTGCGGCGAACAAACGCGCGCGCGAGCAAGCGTCGCGATGGTTTCCTCGGTTGCTTTCCTTTTCAGAGTGAAAAGCGCTTCGGATTGCCAGCGACGCACCCGTGATTTTCCTCGCATCCGGTCTATGCACTTCTCTTGCTACTCTAATTATCCGGCGTCGTTTTGGATTGCTTCGTTTCTAATTTATGACTCCTTTCTACCCTCTGTTGCTTTCGGTCGCCGACGGCTTCCATTTTCCTTTCCTGCGTGGGCAAGAAGTCGCATAAACCGCTTCGCGAACATTTAATGCAACTTCACTCGGCTCTGAAATCTACCAAGCGCTGTGGAATTAATTGCGGTTTTTGAACTTGAATTTCAAAGCTACATTTTGATTTAATTGATATTCAATCGCAGTTGTACAACTGCTGTATGATCGACTTTCAGCTCTTTTGCAACCTCTCTAGATGGTCTTCCTCGCATTCGTGTAGTATTGCTACTGTCTGGAATCCTTTCCGAGAATAAATTGTATGCAAATTATTCCATCAGTTTCGATCGCTCCGGGAGACAGGCGAACGTTTACTGATTTACGAAATGAAAGAACACCGTGGAATAATTACAATGTCCGTACGGCCACGCGAACGAGTGGAAAATGAACTCGTTGACCGAAGCAACTGTAATCAGAATTGTACAGCTCGGCACGATAAATATTTTGTGCACAGTGTGCGCATCAATTTTCGATTCACCATTGATGCTATGAATATTCGATTGCGCCGGAGAATGGGAAAGGCGTCGATGGCAATTATCTCGGCTTCCGATAATTTACCGTGAAATATTCCCATGCGAAGATAATCGACATGGGAAAACATTTCTCATCGTCATCGCGCACGCTAATACAGAAAACATTTCACGAAGATGCGATCTCTTGTTCCCTGGCGCGTCATAAATCGCGGTTTTATTTAGCGTAATACACGGCAAATTATAAGGAACGGTACGATTCACAATCGATTCTCTGTAAGTCGGAACAGGATAATGAGGGAAATCGATTCTCGACTTCTACGTCAAAGAATTTATTCGAAATATTGATCTTTTAATCAAAGGAATGGATGTCTAATCCATTTTTAATCCATTCTATCGCCAGGAAGGTGACGACTACATTTCTAACAAGGCTGGATGACAGACACATGATCTTGCTGAACCTGTCTATCGTGACGAACCCTTTCGTCACGTTCAATCAACGGCTACCTTTCCGACTTCCTATTCGACCCAGCCACAGGTGCCGCGTTCCAGTATTGAATATATCAACAGAAGTGCTACATAGAAGGTGAAAAACTAGCTTAACACGTTAGCTACCATGGGATTGTAAAAGCTATTTAGCCTAATATATGTATGGCTTATAACCATAAACTGTATTCAGAAAAACACAGAAAAAAGCTGACTATTCGAACACAGGTAGTATCTAGAGGAAGTCGGAAAAGGAGCTGGACAGCCAACGTGGTAAGGCTCTTGAATAGATCAATGCGTATCCACCGTCGTGATTAATCGCAACTTTGAGTGATACAACGATAAGCTAACTGTGGATGTTTATGCAAATGCATGTTTTTATGAACCCAATTATCTGAAATGTGTGACAAACGCTAATTTACAACCATCGCCTAAAGATTTATGAGGTTCACAGCGGAACAGAGACTCCGTTGAAGTTAATCGACCTTTTTATGTGCTGCCCACAACATAGTGGACGTTTCGCTGCAACACTTGCAACCATAAATCTATAGTTACTCGTCGCCAATTTATGTAACAGCATGATTTGCTATTTCGTTCGAAGTTGTTCGTAGCTGCAGGTTTGGGTTCGGTATCCTTTCGTTTCTGTCCGGAGAATCAAAAAATTTCGGAACTTCTATTGCAATTGGCTCTCATTAGAGCTACGATTATTGCCAAATATTACTTCTGGTACAAGATTAATCAGATTACTACCGCATGTCAGGCGATCCGAAAACCAACGGCGATTACTTTCAAAAGAGACTTGAGTGGCCACGATTTCACAGTTCATCGACAACTGACAGTCATAATTGATCGTAAATCCCCGTTAAGCTGACTGAAAAAGAGGAATAAAACGCTCCCGGCGAACGACTTCGTTCGATTAAAGAAAAGAACGCTAATATCGTAACGGACCCGACATTCCTCGCGGCTCTGTTCAGATCATCCGATACAGGAAGATTTCACGCGATTAGGCGACGGCGATCGTGTTAGGCTGATAATATATTTTCGACCAGCGGCATGTTCTGAAACGTTAAAAAGCTGACCGCCTTTCAAACGGATTGAACTGAGTGCTTCCGAGGAGGAAAAAAGTAGAAAGTAGAAATCCAAGAAGAGTAGATCAAGCCGAAACCGAGTGTATTTTTATCCAATTTGAGAGACCCAGCAAATGTGCATATTAATCGAATAAATCTCACCCGTTGTCGCGTTATTCTACCACTTTCGAAACGTCCAGGCCCACCGTGCTCCCGTATTTATCGAAAAATTTTCATCTAGTTTCTACGTCATAGCTGTCTAATAATATTTGCCAACATCAAGATTTTTCACCGGTGTGTCTTAGTTTGTACAGCCGTGAGTCATTCGTCATAGAAGTCGACGTCATCGATCGGTAGAAAGGATAATATCGGGTCATTTTATAAGCAGCGTGCAGTTTGACGTTAACTTTCAGAACTGGATTCCAACTCTTACTTGCCTTTTTGACCGTGTAAGCTTCAAATTTATAATCAACGATTGCCCGGTCCAGTTTGTGAACCTGTGTAACTTCATGTTTATTCGTCAACTTAGTTTCCGCCATTGCCTTCGTGGTTACAATATTTTATCGAATGCGGCGCATCATCTCGTAAAACATGCAAAAAGATATTATCTTTAAAAATAACATTCAGAGCATGCAGAAACGTCATTTTCGCGCACCACAATGTACAAAATGTCAAACATTTCAGTCCCATTCCACAGTCACTGCCGCGAGGATCGTTAACCGTGGCGGGTGCCTTATGCGAATCACGGAGAATCCTAAAAACGTACTAATTGCATGATCCTCGACACTGCAAGTCACCATTAAAGACCACATTCCTTTCGGAACGACCCGACAGTGATCGTTGACACGGTCCGAAGCGATGGTCGGCTAGCAGCTCATTGCCAAGGTGTACGTACGCCAGGCGTGTCCGGTCAAACGCTATCAAAACGTGTCTTACGAAATGACGGTGCTGAAAGAATAGCCGTCGACGACCGTGGGGCATGTGTCCGGATCGGAGGAAGCTTCTGCTGGCTGGTTGAAGGTAGCTGGAGCGTATAGAGTCCGAGAGAGGAAGGCATCCGGGGCCCCACCACGTGTGCGCTGCGCTATCAGAGTCAGACAAACCGATAGACGGTAAAACGGGCACGTAGACAGGCGCAAGAAAGGCGTGCAGAAGTTAGCGGGGCGATCTTGGCTGTGGTAGCGAGCCTCGGAACGCAAAACCCCTTCACCTTCATCGAGCGGAATCGGCGGCGGCGGCAAGCGCGATAGAAACGATGGAAACGCGACGCAACGAAACGAAACGGAACGAAACGGAACGGGCCCGTACAGAAGAGAGAGGGGGCCCGGCTCTCGTGGAGAAGGGGGACGAAGAACGGACACTTTTCCAGGGCCGATTATTAGCGCGGCGCCTTCCAAACATCCGGAGATATTACCACCTACCCGTTGTCGCTGCCACCTACCACCTACTACCCGACACTTTCTGCCACCACTCCGATCCGACCGCGTACGTCTCGATCTGAAAAGGAGGTGAACGCGCGCGAGAGTGTATCATTGGACAAGGAATTGGGGCAGGAGCCAATAGTAAGAAGCGCGAGGTGGAGCGATAGGTTTTAAATAGGTGTACAAGACCGCACGGTGGATTACGGCTAGTCGGATAAGACCGATACGGTGCGAGGCAGAGACCGCGGGCTTTCGATTGTCGGGATTTACGAGTTGGAAAAGTGCGAACGAATAGAAGAACACGCGCGGCGCCCGTCGATCTCCGTACACCGTACGTCGTCGTCGTCTCCGTCGGTGGTGGCAGTCTCTCGGTTTTCGCTCTCCCTGGGGATATCGGTAGACCACGGTGTGAAAACCCCGACGACGAGAGAAGTGACAGTCCACAGATAGAGCGGCGGGCACAAAGAACGTCTCAGTCGACGCTGAGCCATTGCCTCAGCAAGTCTCGCCGACAAGTCCCGGGATTCTAGTCCAAGGAGGTTGTTCCGGAGGAGTCATGAGACTCTACCACGGACCCAACACGCTGATCGTCCTTGCGACGATCCTCGCTGCCACGCGGATCTCGAGCGGCATACGCGTCACGCAAACCGCCGGCAGGAAGAACGGTGAGTCATCTTCTTGCTCTTCTCTCTACTGTCCTCTTCTATCGCCGGTGCATCTGTTAGCTTGTTCCACCTTTGCCTAACCACCTTCCAACGTTCCGATACAGCCACTGCCGCCGTTTCCCTTTCCTCCTCGTACTACCGGTACGGTTATCCTTCTCGTTTCGCGGTCTTCGACCTCATCGTCATCCTCTTCTCCTTCTCCTCCTCTTCATCTTCTTCTTCTTCTTCTTCTTCCTTCGTCTGCTTCTTCGTTTTCCTGGTCTCAACTGCTCCGGCTTCCTGCTTCTTCGCCTAGCTTCTCCCGCTACGAACCGGGACTCTTTTTCCTCACATGTTCGGTTTCTTTCGGTCGCGTAGCATCTCCGCGCGCAGATTCAAACGAGAACCGGCGCAGAGATCCGATCGTGAGTGAAGTGTGCCTCTTTATCTGTGCTTTGTCGGGACTGTTGATACACGCGGGAATCAAGTGACAACACCGTGATGTGTGCGGATCCATGGGACACACTGATCACGGTTTGGACATGGCCGCGATCCATCGGGACCGATCGTGCTGTTCCCACGATCATCCGGCGTTTTTTTAAGGCGCTAGCGTGGATCAGAGTACACTGATAAATGTCAAAGTAAATGTCAAACCAGCCTGTTGTAACTCGCGCCGCTCGGTATCGGTCTCGCTCGCTACTTGGTGCGCCGTGCAATTAGTGTCCCATTTCGCACGGAGTGTTGTTCGAATTTTCACTGCTCGGAAAATACTATCGTTCTTCCGGATACGCTGGAAACGGCTGACAGAGTCGCGAGTGAGAGAATCGTAAGGATTCGACACCTACGCGGAAACTCGCTCGGATGAATATAAAAGTGCTCGGCGATCCTCGATCCAGACGGACGATCATCTGACAGGAGGCCGGAGAAATGGTGTGCGTACTGTGTGAAATTGCACCGTTATACACAATACAGTCTCGCACAATGTCTCGTGGCAGGTATCTGGGTCGTCCGGGGAATCGAGTCCTTGCGTTTTTGCGAGTCGTCCTTTTCCCGCGTGTTTCGCAGGCCTGCGCAGGATTAGTCTACTTTCGATGCTGCGAAACTTCGAGACTCTCGATTAGATCCCTCGAAATTCATTCTTGCATTTTTCTGTCGGTAGACGCTCCGACTTTTGTAACTGTAAAAGATTTTTTATAAATTTTATACTTTATAATTGGCTTTGCATAGCGATGGTCTCTAAATTATATTGCTCGAAATTGATTTGGGTTTGAAAATGTTCGGGAAAGAACGAATTAAATCTTGTCTAAATTAAAATTAAATTGAAAATGTTAGAACCCGTCATGTTGACGAGCTCGTAAGCCAAGTATGAAACAATCGTTGACACGTTAATTATTCTTCCGTTGGTCAAAAAATTCTCATGCGTTCCCAGGCATTGGATCGGAGGTGATTTCTACCGGCAAATTTAGAAATGATTTGTGTTCTTCCAGTACGGTTACCGAAACTGATATCGGAAGTGATTTCTCTTTTGATCGAGTTCCGAGATGCTGCATTTTCCCGCGTGCACATTCCAAGATGCACATTACCCTGGCAATTTCCCATAGGAAGAGAAGCGTGGTCGCAAAACACGCTGAACGGTAGACGATCAGTGCCTACGGAGACGTAATTACAGTAATTAAGGCAAGCGCGACTAATCGTTGTACACGTAGCCATTATTTCTCTAATTTCTCGGCGTACGTGGGCCTCCGTGACCGATCCTGGTTGGTGTCACTTACCGATACTGCAAATCGGCGTACACCAAGCTGATAGGAAAAGCGTAACGACAACGTTACAAAATACTCGAGCCAGTAGCCATTAGGATCGCGCAACGCGTAATTAGGAAAAATTCATGGACTTGCGCTCGCGTATAAACCAGGAGTCGCTAAACTCGCAATATCGCCGGGAGACACTGGCGATGAAAGCGTCTAATACACCTGGTTATACGCTCGATTACTATAATATATTATTATCTATTACTTCGCTCTTTAGCGGATCAACTATTTTTGTCTCTTTGCCAGCGATTTCGTTTTTACCTATAACCATAAGTCATCGTACAAGAAAAAGAAATACTTTTATTTAACAACAAGTTTATTACAAGTTAACAACAAGCATGACAGTTCGCAAAACTGACCGTTCGCAGACTCGCGGAGGAGAAATCTGACTGAGCTGCAACTTTCGATTGCTAGTACGCATCGATCACGCCGCAATTTTAACTAAATTATAGTCGATTACCATGCTGCAACGTGCATCGAAAAATTACCGCAGAAGTATATGCATAGCGTGCACATTATTCCACCGATACGGATGAAAGTAAACTTCGATACAATTTATCAGGTTAGTCCATCAGTTCGTGTTTGAGTAATATGTATGATTCATCTTGACACTCCACGATTCACCGCTACGCTTTCGATTGAGTTTTATTAGATATCTCTGATATCTAAAATCGAACGTGTAGGCGGAGATGACAATAATAAAACCACGAATGTTGAAATCGAAAGCGACAGAAGGCTCTTAAACGCGTTTGTGGGAATACTGCAAATCGAGCAGAACGTATTCGCCACTGAAACTTAAATATCGTTTACGCAACACGAGGAAATGCGATTTTTCGAGTCCCAACGGGACCGGTTACCCAGTCGCGAACTACTTCGACATTTGCATACAACAACCAATTGTTCCTGGATAACAGCTGTCCAGGTGAATTTATTAAGGAAGTATTCCGGTGACAGTGAAAGCTATTTTTCAGATACTGTACTTTCGATACACATCGAAAAAAATTTATTGCTTGGACGTGATATACCAGAGAACACGACCTTAAGACTAGAATTATCAAGTTTTATCATGAAAGCACCTTACTATTTTAAAAATTGCAAAATATTGGATGATTTCAAAAGTCTATGCTCGTTTCCAGAGAATTCAAGACCTTTTATATTTAAATCGGGTACGATCTTTTTCAATCATCTGCTAGAAAATATGAAACCGATCGTTTCACCAGTGGTAGGTATAACGTCGATCAGATCGCCGATTTTCTCCCGAAGTATGCACCAGGACAACGAACCACGAATAGGGTCCGAAACCAGGTACAATGATTGGTCTCTACCAATCGGCGCGTGGCTCGTTACATGATCACGTGTTTGTGTGAAATCGTGTTGTCTCGAGGAAGGAGATCGTTCGTTAAACACTGGGGCGGCTCACGTTCTGCACAAAACGGGACGGTCATTGATTAATTGTCGCTAAACGGTCGCGTAATGAATACAAAAGGCAAGGCGGTCGCGACAGCTCAGCGGAACGCGAGCTGGCAAATTACCGCAGCTAGCGATGATTTCCTCGAACGACAATCTGGTTCTGGATCGTGTTTGCGGAAAGGCCTACCGGTTTGTTTCCCTTTTCCTTTTTTTTCCACAGGCGCGGGCCGCCGTTTCCGTTTCTTTTATTCCGCCGGCACGATAGCCGACGATAGAAATGGGTTTTTGAAGCGGATGGCACGATGCCAGTGCACAGAACCGTTTATCGCGGACTGGTCCGTCGAGTAGTTCACCTACATAGAAACACCGCTCGCTGTTCCTTCCGTGTGCGATCACGGTGGCTATGACCACTTCCAATCTACAAGTCACACTCTAAATTGGAGCCATCAAAAATGGTAAATTTTTTTTAACCAAGAGCTAATCTATAGAGAATTTGAACTATTTTTATTGCTTGTTTCGGGTACAGAAAAATTGCACAAAATAGTTGGTAACCCACACAGAAACATATCAATGTTTATAAACGAACTATATATTTAACAAAACATATTACGTGCAACACAAACGATGTTCAATTAACGACTGACAAATTCTCCAAACAAAACGATCCCCTCGTGCTCACTCGTTTCTTTATTTCGTTCAACCAGATTCGCTTCATACATTTTGTACAATCTACACGGGTACACTCGATAGGAGATTTGCACGAAACAGTTGTACACCAAGAAATGAGCCTCGTTAAGCCTCCCGAAACATATCAATGTTTATAAACGAACTATATATTTAACAAAACATATTACGTGTAACACAAACGATATTCAATTAACGACTGACAAATTCTCCAAACAAAACGATCCCCTCGTGCTCACTCGTTTCTTTATTTCGTTCAACCAGATTCGCTTCATACATTTGTATAATCTACACGGGTACACTCGATAGGAGATTTGCACAAAATAGTTGTACACCAAGAAATGAGCCTCGTTAAGCCTCCCGATCAGCCTCATCGCAAACCAGTCATTTTCTCTTTCTCCGTCTTTGTCGCAGCTCTCTCACCGACTTTGTTTCTGTCTCCTTGAAGTCTGAAGTCTCGCGTCCTTAACGGTTTAACCGAGAGACTGCCCGTGAATGAAACACGCCGGTGGTCTCGCCGCATTCGTTTACGTAAAAAAAAAACAGCGAGTGTACGAGCGTTCATTGTAAGTCTGCTTAATGAATGGGTATCGTTAACGAGCGAAGAGGTCGCTCAGGAAACTGTGTTAGGCAGCTCGCCCGGGTAGACGTGTTCATTTAAATGGCGATGGGATGGAGATCTATCGGGAATGCTTAATTAAAAGTGAAATTGGATTCTATCTACCGTGTTCTTGTTCACTGTGACGTATTGATTGGAGACGTTGTCAGTCTACGCATTGGTAATGTCTTCTCGAGTACCAGATGGCGGAGGCTGAAACTAACTGGTTTCCGTTGTTTCTTGCGACTACATTGTAAATGTCTATACGAACATAATTTTTACATTCGTAATACTCTATAATAATATCGCGCGCAGATCTAATATTTTGTATAATCTTTAAGAATATAGTTCCTGTTTTTATCGATCGGTCCTTAAAAACATGAATTAGCGTGAAAGCCCACGGATCGATGAGCATTAGTATTTAATTTGTCAGTTTCTAAACCTTTCACTCGTCACATAATGCGCTTCGACATATGATAACCCATTACTGTACATCATCCGTATTATTTATCATGGAATGAAAATGTCCAGTGACGCTTTTGCGATAAATGAGAGCATCGTTCGTTGTTCCTCGATCGGATGGCATTAGATCATCACGAACCATTTTCAAAAAAATGTTAGTGGAAAAACAATTCTTCCGGATTCTATCCATCCCGATTTAAACATCTATGGTCCCCGGATTCGGCGAGCAGCGTACGCCATAAAATTGCAGACGCCATGCATCAGCCGGCCGCATTCTTGACGCGCAAAAACCGGAAACGACATTGGTCAAGCGCGAAATGCCGCGAAATTCAGGAGAGAAAAAGTGAAACGAAAGGTATGCTTTCGGCACATGTGAACTGTCCGCATTCTGGAGGACAGTTTCACCGAATTCAATCGACAAATTTAAGATCCGCATCCTCTTCGATCCTCCAGTTTCCGTTTCCGTCGCCGGAAGCGGAGGAAGAATCGGGCGCACCGGGGTGGCAACGAAAAAGGAGCTAGAAATCGCGGCTAGTCGAACGAGCGACTTCTGTCGTGGCATCGATCGGCTTCTTCCTCGTCGCTGGATCCGTTGATCTGGGTTAAACCCAGCATTCCCGTCGATCGCTGAGAGCACACGGGCCCGATCTTCGTGACGCGTCCGCCTGGAATCGCAATCACGGTGAAACCACCGACAGCGAGTCGCCGCGGGTACGACACGCGTGCGTTCCGTGCGATAGCAGAGCTCTAAGAAAATTGATTCTAATGGATTCGAAATTACACCTATCTCCGCCGATCGGCACAGCCCTGGCCTCTTGCGATCTCGTGCCGATCGGCAGATTGATTTTATGGTTGCTCGCACCGGTGTCTGCGGCCCCGCCGTGTCGCTCTGACTGACAAGGTAATTTCCTCGGAATATTTGCGGGTGCACTGTTTATACTACTATCGGATTGTGAAATGATAGAAATCGGTGAAGTTTTAAGATCACGAGCGAATTATCTTGTTCTCTTGACGTTTTTAAGCGACTACTGTTGGTCGTTCGCTCATAGACGTGGGAAAGTAACCAAGTCCTCAGGAAACTGTGTGAAAATGGTTGAAGAGCTTCCTTAATATTAACGCTAAACCTACCGAGAACTATTACTTTTATAGAAAAATAAAATCAGTGATTCGAAGGGTAGTGGTAGGTTTAATGTCAATTTGTCTACCGAAGTATGGTTCCCAAATGCACTTTCGAGTGCGCATGCCGACGCATTAACAATTTTTCCGCTCACGTTTGAGGACCGCTCGTTTCCAACGTAATCGGACAATAGGTAGTTTATCGTCGGGCAATTCGCTTCGCAAGTACCGTAGTTTGTCTTAACGATTCCCCCGGGGATCCATTCATTTCACGAACTAGGTTCACTACCACTTAATCCCTGAAATGATTCCCACAGTCCGGCGAATAAGTTTCGTTCGAGTTGCCTCGTCGTCGGCACCGCGACAATGTTTAGAGCCGTCATCTTGTTGTCATTATTTCGTCTTGATATCGATAGACCGTCGCTTTTAGCATTTCGACCGACGTTTCTTTCGCATTTGCTTGCCTATTATTCGCCGAGAAACCGCATTCCCTCGTTACCCCACCGCTTATTTGGACCAATAACAGTAAATTGATTAACCCGCAGGGGGGGTAGGTCTCCGGCAGCTGTTCCATCTTGATGCAAAAATACGTTTCGTGCTCGTACGTGGTCTACGGTTTCTCGAATTTACCGCAACATAACCGGAGGCGGAATTTCCGACGGGTCCCCATTAAACGTTCACGAAATCGTAAAACGAAAGATCGAGTTCGATGACCCGTGGTTCCGTGCATAAGGAAGCTGACTCGACCTCTTTTAAGACGTCAGGTTAATTGGGAACATGCGACAGCCCTTTTTCTGTGAAAACGAGCTGGGCGAAAAAAACACACTCACTCGATTTATTACTTGTTTCAAATAAAATGTAGAAGTATTCGTACAGTAAATAATTTTAAAACATCTTTGCGTTATTTCCAATACCTTAAAATGAATAAAAAGTACTAAATGTCTGTGTGGATCCTACACCTCGCTATCGATCCAATCAATTTTTATTTAGCATAAAAGTCCGAAGTCTGTCAATGACTGTGCTATGACACAAAAAAAGTTGACGAAGCTGTTTTCGACGTATAATCAGGAGAGTAATGGTTAAATTATTTTGCCGAGGCACACTTGTTGGTCTCCGAATGAAGTTGCCATTGCTGCTGAAAAAATGATTAAGAAATCGACAGCAATGAAACATAGACTTTTATAAACTACTAAGCAACTGTCGGTAGGCGAGTAATGTCTTAATAATACTATGACTCATTTTAAGAGACATGCTTTCTGAAATCGTCAGCAGCGATTATTCATAAAAGTTCCCATGGAATTAGAGATTTAAATTAGAAATTCTCAGGAAGAAAAGTATTTTAAGAAGCATCGAGTTTTTTGCTCACCGGAGCGAAATGTCGACGTCGATGTTAACAATAAACCTACCTACCACCACCGGTCACAATGACCGCTTCCAGATTGATTATTTTACAATTATTGAAATAATAAAAATGATTTTATAAGAATTGATTGTATAAATATCTATAGTAGAGCACGTATTATAATAGGAGCCGCACAAAGTCTCAATAAAATCAATCTTGTCATTTTTATATGGGGACATGTACCAGTTACTTTTAAGGTTCGGTAGGTTTAGTGTTAATACCTTTCTAGACGGGTAATTATCGATGCCAGTGGCCCTGCTTTCGGCTGCGCGTCTGTGAAAGTAAGGCGATGAACAATTAAGCCGGTAGGAATTGGCCATTCAGTGAAAAGGGGGAAACCGCTTTTTTGCGTGGCGTTGACGAGGACTAAATAACGGTTTTTTGGGAGAAAGTTCTCTTTCACGTCGATCTCAAATTTCTTCGGCGTCACCATGGCACCATGGTTCCGCGCGAGTGGTTGTTTTCACCCCGTTCGGTCAGGATGCTCGTAGGACTTTGTTCCAGAGACGATCCATCGGCCTCCATACCCACCGCCATACTCGAACACGTCCCCGATATTCCTAGTAGGCAGTTAATTAGTCGCTATTAATTGCCCACGAGGGACAGACGTCGATCATTTCCGCTCAACTGGGACTTTCGACCACCGTTAATTGCAACTTTTACCGGTAATTTCACCGATTTTCTCGTACGCTACCGGCTTTAATTGCGCGAACAGCCGTGCTCGTTAATAATGGCGCAAAATCCGTCTGAGAGAGAAACAATCGGTTTACAGTTTCGTACACTTCACGATCATAGTAATTCTGGATGGCTTGGTTTTCTATACGTTACAAAGAGGTTCTAATTTTCCCGTTTTTATAATAGTATACTGGACGTTGCTTACAAGGTTTTTGTTCCGATTGAGAAATTATCTAATTTCTGCTAGATGAAGTTAATTCGGACTTCGTTTAAAGCTCCATTGGGTGTAGTTCAGTCGATTAGAAAGCATAGAAAACAAACTGTTACCTGCTCAACACATATGCAACCGGTATTTTTTCCTGTTCATCTTCCTGATGTTTGTTCTTATATTTTTTAATAAATTATGATTTCATCTGTCTCGCTAATGTTCATGGATTATTTTGTATACTGACGGTTTTGAACGAAGTGTACCCCACACTTGCATTCGAAAGTCAGAATTCCTGCTCCAAACAGTTGTCTTGTCGCAATTGAAGACGATTGACAAATGTCCGGCGATTAACAGCGTATAAAATTTACGGTCACGTACTTTCTTGCCGTTAGAAAACGGAGAAATCATCTGTGTGAACTATCCCAGGAGTTTATGCCTGTTCCATCCGTTGAGCAGTTTCCGCCGCCCGATCGATCCGAAGACCATTTCGTCGAGCTGTTTACCTGGAGGTCTATTAAACAGGTGCGAACGCAAACAGCGCAAAAACGTTGCGCGAATTTCCTGATGGAGTTTATCTTTACTCCGACATCCTCGAGCGCGGGTAAGTTTTATGCGCTCGCTTCGAGCGCGTTACGATACGATCCTTCGGAGACGCGAAACTTTCTTCATACGGGGTGTCCTGATATCGATTATAAGTCCACTGTGGTGGGTATGATTTTAAATGAGCAAGCGAGTCGAAAATACAAAATACATTTTTTCATTTCTACATAAGGAGACACCCTGTACATTGAAACTGAGAAAAGGGGCGTCGATACTTCCTAGAAAAATAGCCCCACTATCCGCGAGATTAGACCGCGAAAGTTTATGCGCTCGATACCGTATGAAACTGTTCTAAGAATTAATAGACTTGATCAAGTTTAATGAACTTTCGGAAAATCCTAGTGAAATACATTTTTTCTTTATGTTACGGAACCATTCTCGCAGAAAATTAAATTTACTTTAACATAATTTCTAGGTACACATTTCCACGATAGCGACCTAAAATAATATCCTCGGAATTTAATCCGCTTCGTTTAATGCCTATTTTTACGAATAATCCTCGCGTTCGTGCATCGCATGTGCGTTATACATTACTTATGCGCAGGAAATTGCAATTAAACGCTGCTGGGAGCATGAACAACCAATTCTTTAGCAGAAGTTACCTCTGTGCTGCGTGTAATTAGCGTTTAACCTCGTCGAGGGTATCGTTTCTTTAATTTTAATTTGCGTCGAGACTTAACGACGTGCGGGAATTATGAATAGGTTAGCGAAGTTAGTTGTAACTGAATTCATCTTATAATTATAAGATATTGTAGTAAAATAAACAGAATATATAAAGAGGACACAATTTGGACCGCAAATGGTTAAATATTTCCTGCACAATTTTGACCAATCGTAGTTCTGTAGAAATTCTTATCACGCGTCCTCTAGCAATCTCTACTCTCTTCAAAAAATTTAATTCAGGCCTTCAACAAATTTATTTCTTAGGATATATATTATAAAATAAGAATTTTTGGATAGACACAGTCTTGTTATATTTTAAAAATGAAGTAAAATACGTTTACTGCTTCGTAAAGTAAACAGAAATTAAACTCACTGCACGTTTTATTTTACGTGTAATGAAAAGACAGTATCGATTATCTGTTAAATAAGGAATCACCTTGATTCTGATTGGACAATTCCCAGTTTCCCGTCCAATTCCGTGGAATTCGAGCACGGACAGTCCTCAGGGGAATAATCGCGGCCGATCGTTGATTTCATTAACGCGATCGAAGGAATAAAACATGGGGAAACGCTCGCGGTAATTGTTCACTTGTTACGCGTGCCCTCCGATCAATCGTTTGGGTTCGGATCGAGAACCGGTAACGGATTCCATTATCGTGAGCTGTGCTCTCGATGAAAAGACGCAGGAAAAAGCCACTTCCCGGCTGATTTCGACGCAACACTGGCAAAATGTACTCGGCTTATGTCCACACATCCGGCCTAACAAGTGTTTTGCTGCGACGCTGTCGGCGACGTTTTAACTAGACCGTCATACATCGGGGTTCGAGGATCTGTCGGTCATCAATCATTCCTATTCGCGACAGTCGACGGGCAACTTTCTTTCAAAACCGTTTTCTCCCGACGCGTTTGTTGTTCCTTTGGCCGTTCGCGGTCTCTTACACCACCCTAAAGTAATTCTAGAACGCAAAGAGAAGAATAAGGAGCATTAAGAATATTTTCTTAACACCAGAGTGTGTATTGATTTCCTATGAAAGCATCTCTCTTATCGTATCAATTGTAAAAGAAGAAACCTGAAGCCCTTCGTTTCCACATACGCGATAATTCCAACGTCAACGGGAAACGAAAAGAGCGGAGGATCATCGCGGGAAGATCTCCAGGATATCGGATGAGTCGATGAAAACTGAGGGTTTCTCTCTTACGGAAAGAAAGTCGCGAGAGAAAACTGTTGTTGCCCGATAATGGACGGATCCCGTTGCATTAATGCATCCGGCTTTATGAGCCTGGCGTAAAGCTATCGATTATCAAAGGAGCGTAACCGAAGGGTAGACTAGAACACGTTCCACGATCGTGAACGAAACGTCGACGTCGGAAAAGTGGGACAGAACGAGACGTGACTGCGCCGATCCACCTAACAGCGACACGCTCATCTTGTACAGATTAAACCAGCGTTTCCTGTCACGGGACGCGGAAAGATTCGCCACTTTCCATCGACCTTGTTTCGTTTAATCTCTCGGTATCTTTTGTTTCCCCCTCTCTCTCTCTCTCTCTCTCATTTGACCAGGCCGTTTCTTTTCGAGGGAAACACGCGCGTTCGCAGGTGTGACAATCGCGTGAGAAACTTCGACTACTGTCACCGTTCCGGTTGACATGCGTCGCAGGTAGCCGCGAGATATTGTTCAGGACGTGGAACTGGAGCTGGAATGTCGATGCGATTTGCATAATGCAATAACGCTGTTGTGCCTTGTCGATGCTGACGGCAAAGGCTCCTTTGCTTGGAACCAACGGGAAACGGAGCTAATGCAAACGAAAAGGGTAATATGTGTACATTAATAATTATATCGGTAGGCCCATACAATAGAACGCCGATTTATTATTAGTAGAACCAGCATAAATTGCAAATGATCGAAAACCATAAATGAAACGTTTCTCAGCCTTGATCTCCCACGTTTCCGCTATCGTTGAATCAAATTCAGACAGTATGGCCTCCGATATCGATGTTTCCCGATAAATAACGAACAGAGGCAAATAAGGCGAGCTGATGGTGTGTTGACAAAAATGGCCTAACGAATAGTATGCGACAAAAAAGGTATACTTTGTACCGTTCCGAGTCTGGCTCTCACTGTAAGGTAAAAGATTCATCAAACAACAAACGTCGACACTCCTACCGTGTAACCTGACAAAGTTCTCATTAATTTGATCGTGAGAATGAGCCTCTGATTAAACCAGAACCACGGCGATGACTAAAACCGACGTCGGTTTCGACGTACAAGGCGCTTCAGGCTTGCACTTCTTTCGTTCCAGTTTGATCGATCGGCTTCTCGCAGTCTCTGTTTTTCGCGAGGATCGTATTTGGCGTCGCTCGACCGTGATTGTTCGCCGAGATACTCGCTTTTATAGAGCGTGTTAATGGCGCGTCGAAACGTGCGAAACGCCAATTCCTACGTTGACAATTTCTGTCACACACAATTCTACCGAGGAGTAAACTGTCAAGGATCGTCGACGGGAAAATAACATGAGCTTCTGCGGATGTTAATGGCGTCTGACGCGCTCGGATAATTCAATTCGATACTCGGTCACCTCGTTGCGCGTTGTCGTTATTGCAAATATACACTGAAAGGCTTCGCACAATATCTGTGTATCAATTCGAAAGCATAAAATGACACAAAGGTTTCCTGAAGATATTACAACGAGTTCGTGCTGGAATCGGAGAGAGTGTTGGAAGTAATTATTGATAAAACCCGGCGTGCTGCAATTTCAGTATAAATTATGAAACGTCGTCGTTCGGCGAATCGACGGGAATTTAAGGCTAAGAGGAATTGGCAGCGGCACAATGGCTCTCCTAAATGTAGACGATTCATTCGCGTGGCTGCGACGCGTTAGTCCATTGATCAGAGTACCTGCTTCATCAGCGTCACCTGCATAGCCCGGAGCTAGTTGAAACTCGCGCTCGGATTCGTCGGTATTCCGTCCGGCTGTTAATTAGCAGTCAGCCAGACCGCCGAGCAAAACTCTCGGAATACTATGATACGTTGCCCTGAGTATCGTCTTGCCTCTACTTGCCTCACTTCCTGCACTTAATGGGATGCCAGTCGTCAGTTGCCCTACTAAGCAACAATATAAAATAATAGTACAGTTCGTCTCCCGTGTACATGTAGCTGTTGCTTGTGCAGTGGGTCACGCGCCACAGACACACTTTTATTTTACTTAGGTACGAACATGCCGACACACTAACTTCGCCGCGGTTACGTTACGTCATTTTACTATGCTACACGCGACCGAAGCTACGTCTCTCCAGTACAATCGTTCTACTGTGGTAAACCAACGAGGTGAATTTTTCTTTAAATATTGAAATTAGTGCCTCCCGCTTTCTACACGGAATGTCCCGCGATAGCGCACCGCGGAAGCTTATGCGTTCGTACGTAGCGATATCTAACACGCGAAACAAGCCTACATAGTTTCACAGCACATGTTTGTCGGGCCCCTTCCGGGTCCAAAGTGGAGAAACATGTCTGCGCAAGTTCGTGGAATTTATTTCTATAACCGTATCTTAAGAATCCAAAGTATTAATATTTTTACAGGACACAGAAATTTCTCCAAAATGTTTCCCCAACACAAGAATCCTGTGCTTTTGAGAGAGAACTGACGAAATATTTGGGAGCATTCATCTTACTCCATATTGTAGTTCGAAGAAATAATTCGGGACTAGTTGCCGGAATTTTTCCGCAGTTGTAGCATTTTATCGGACGACAAAAACTGCATACAATTCCCACGCGAGTTAGCGACTCAAAAATTCCGGCAACGCCGCGGTTTCATAAAAATCTTCGAGCTGGGAACGTGAAACGTGGCAGACAGTCGAAATGGTCCCGGCTCCCGGAAGAGAGCGGAGAACACAGGCAAAGGAGAATTAAAACCCCGGCAGCAAGAAGCGTTCCCTTTGTTCGTTCGGTTGTTTCGCGTCACAGTGAAATATTACGCCATTTCGCGGCCGTTTTGCGCGACAATATTAGATAACAGTTTGTTGACAAAAAGCTCCAGTCCGAACTAATTACCGGTCTGCTTCGGGACAGCTTCTGGACGAAGGCGAGAGACCCGTAATTTCACGTTTCGCGGGTTTTGTCAGCGCGGCGTATCCGCGGTCATTTGACTCTTACGTAAACGCGTTTCGGAATCGGCAGCTGTTCGCTCGTGCTGTTGATTTGCTGACTCGCTCGTTCGACATGCTTCGGTGATATTTTAATATCCGAGGTATAATGTCCAAATGTGAAGCGCGCGAGACACGGCACCACAGGAACCGCGACCGGCAGAACCGGCAGTATCGCGCCGGTTCGCTCCCTTCTGATTTTACTGCCCATACACCCGATACACTGCTCCCTTAACCGCAAATAGAAATTTGTGGGTGAGGCCTGGTTCACGCTGCTTCGTCTCAACGCATTTACGTCCGCGGAATCTTAATACGTGGCGGAAGAGAATCGACAATGAAGAAATTAACCCCTTGCGGTAACATTTCTTTCGCGACCTCAAAATTTTAACATTTTTTTTGTCATCCATGATAATTATATCTCTCTATCGATCGTATTTGTTGTTAATAACATTGTTAATGCTGTCGGCGCAAGCATTATTAATTTGTTGTACATTTTACAATTACATTTAACATTTTACATTTAACAATTTTATTTTCTTATTTCACAAATTCTAGATTTTTATACAAAATAAAAATTATCTGAATCAATCCCAAGCAGCAGGAGTAATACAAATATTCCTTTTTGCTTTAACAAGAATTAAAATTTTAAATGCTTGCAATCCGCAATCTAATGAGTAATTTCTCGTAGAGAATTATCGCGCAGGGAATTGTAACGCGACACATCGCTTCCGGGAGAAAAGGTTCGAAGGTAGCGAGCGATAAGGCTCGAACGTTCGACGAATTGCGACAAATGCAGTTGTTCGCGGAGCTTTCGTCACATCCTGTCCCATTTGTAGGACTTATAGGGAACAGACGAGGAAAAGAACGAAATCGAGTCGGCCAGGTGAGCCTATTGTCAGAACGCCGGCAGCACCCACGTACCTGGAAGAGTGGGAAGCTACGTTTACGGGTATGATCGTGTAAAACGCATGACGAGGTCGGGAAAGTGGCGACCTAACGTCCTCGATCTGACGACCACCACACCCTTCTACTCGTCGCAAAAGTTCCTACGTCGATATGTCAAAGTGCAAAACGTTGTCTACACACCGTACGTTAGCACCCGGTGCTCTAATGTTGTGTCTGCATTACTACTTTTATTTTCCATACCTTGATGACACTCGCAAATCGTCCAGTGTAGATGATTACCCGACAAGTATGCAAATTCACGATTTTATACAGTAATCTGTGAAAAGGAAAAGCATGCAGAATCTCGCTTCCTGCACCTTCATCGTGTTCATTTTACTATTCGTAGGAATATCGTCTCTTAAAAGGCGTTATAAATATATTCCGGATGAAAATTTATATAAATTTCATATTCGTCCCACTTTATTACCATAAAATGAAAAAATTGTTAATGCAGCCCTCTTCTTGTAGGAATGTTATTAACAACTGTACGCCTCTTGGTGTGATTCTTGAATTGCGCCCTTGGAAGTTTCTTCATCCCCTAATTCGGCATCAGCTGCCAAAGAATACATCACTGTCGTCTTACAAAGTGTCAGTGGAAGAAAAGTAATCACCAATTCTTATGGTAGTCCCCAAATATTGGCAAGATCCGTTCTGAATCCATCGTCTGGAAGAGTTCGTGTGTGCGCACACATTTTTAGGATTTGAGGGAAAGAAGCTTCAATTTACGTAGATTGATATTAAGTGGGGTGTGTGTGTGTGTGTGTGTGTGTGTGTGTGTGTGGAATAACGAATCTTGCCTATATTACATGAATATTTCATGGGGAATTGTTTTATGTTTACGTCATTTGCACCGAAGAAAAATGAGATAAGTATTACTTAGTCTAGCCTCAATTTCTCAAGAGATCAAGCTGCAGACAAAAGAATCGTTCTGTTCGAGCCTTTGCACGGGTGGTGCCGCCCGAGGCGTAATGTTACGTCGGAATTACTATACTCGAGGTGAAAATAGACTCGTCGCACGCGGCACAGCACGAAAGCTCTCGAAACCCTTGTTCCATCGCGCTTCGACAAATATGAACACGTGTCGTGATCATGCGATTTCTTGTTCGCCAGGCTGTCGCTGCTGTTCCTGTTTATTCAGATTAGGAGCGACTCGCTCCGAGCGAGTCACTTCTGGCGTCCGTTTGCCTGCGAGAATTCTAGCTCCTTCTTTATCGAAGCTTCCGCCATGTTTTGGTTCCCCTTCACAATTTTCTCCTGACAAAAGTATCGTTCGCTTCATTAAGGGGAACTACAATTTTGTACAATTTTAATACAGCAATTTTATTTTAATTCGGTACCAGTTCCAAGTGAAACAAGAAATTTTATACACACGCGAAGAAATAAAATTTAACATATATTTAAATATATAAGATTAAAATTATTTTTAATATAAATTCCATTAATTCCTAGTCATAATCATTTAGTCATAAATCCACGGAAACTGATAAACGTGAAAAATGGTTGGCTGCGACCAAAGCTAGATACAGCGACCGTTTACAATGAGATTCCAATCAACACTATCCTAAATCTCCTCCTCCGCGGAGAGTAACTATTAACCGGGCGCAGCATCGGAAAGTCAGCAAACCGCGAAGCACGTACTCTGTTCCGGTGACTAGTATTACATTCATGGTACTTGTACCGAGTATCTAGCCATGCTGATTATCGTGTCTGCATCCTTGACAAGACTGGAACGTGACGTTCTCTCGTCCACGACAACTCTATACACCCCGAAACACATCCGGGAATCGAAAACAACTCGAGAGCCTTTCTCGGAGCGGAATTTCGAGCGGAACTCTGTAATTCCCTATCTCGTCGCGCATGGAATTTGCATGGGAAATCAGCCAACAAGTATAACAAGTGTCTCACGTCTCGTCGAAATCTTGATTGTGCTCGATTTCTACTCCTTTGGTGGCCGACCGAGCTGAAACGACAGGATATTTGTCGAAGGGATTGGCGTATAGTAGATGAAGTACCGATTACCGGAAGGATCTAACTTTTAGCTTTTTTATTCCTGGACCCACAAAAAGAATATTTACATGTTTAATCATTTTTTTAGGAAATACACTACCGATAAAATCTACTACTGGTATCCCAACCTCACTTCCATCACGAAAGTAGCCGTTTTGCATAATAAGATGTAGATTGTGCATCTTGACTGTGTGGATAAAATTTCGTTGGACAAGGTTAGAAGTGTTCTTTTGAGATTATCATTCGAAAGAAAATTGTTGAAAATTAGAATGCTCAGGGACTACGTAAAAACGATTCTTCGTAAAGAATAATCATTCAGCAAAAGAAACGTCTCGGAAGAATGAATTGCAGTTGATTCGACGATGAAACTGGCAACTGCCGTGCTGCCGTCAGCGAGTGTCTGTTAACGAAAACGAATAAACTGGAAAAGCTGGAGAACGTATCCGAGTGTGACCGTTTTCTATCGCCGAATCCGGAATGAGGTTAGAAGGACCCAGATGCATAATCGTACAGTCCAGAGAATTCTCTCCTCGAATTTGAATTTCGTCCGAGGCTGGCGAGACCGCAGTGCGGTGTGGCGTTAGAATTAATTGATATTGAATCGAGATTCCCGCCGCGAACGCGATACACCCGGCAAAACCCGAATCGTGGGTCCGGTGTCGGTTTTATCCGCACGATTTTTTCGATCTTTGAAAACACGTTTGTTGCAGAGTTACTCGATCGGCTGAAAGTGAAAAGCGAAAGTTTCCGGCGACCACGAAAATTTTCGCTGTCGTTGTTCGGAACTCGCAGCGAGCCATGGCGGATTTACGTTGTCGTAAAACGCGCTTTTCCACGCCGGTCTCACGAATCATTCGTATGCACACGACGATTCCTACAAACGATATGGCGGCCTTATCCGCGCCGGATCGGCGAACGTTACCGTCGATTAAACCTCCGCACTCCGCGATGCTAGTTAGCAATATCCTTCGCGAGAAGAAAGCGGTATAATAATAAATCGATGGCATTAGATTGCGTAACGCGGCGGCAGTGTGCTCTCCATATTTATGAGATTCTGGGACTCCCAAGGAATGCTGTTCCCCAACGATCATCGTAGCTCTCACGCAATATTTGAAGCTTAATGGTCAATTATCCTCGAAAACCAGGACCTCCGACGAAACTAAAACAGTTTCTTTTGCCTCCGCTACTTCCGTATAACTCGTACTGTAACTCTATAAAACTTCTGGGTTCATTTCTGTAACAACTCCTAGACACGCCGAATAAAATTGTTCTTACCGCCATCAATTATTCCGAAGTTGCTTGCAGCCCCGGTGCATACGAAATCAAACTTTTCTTACTGCCATTATTAATTCTGAAACTGCTTGCAGCCCCGATGCATATCACATTAAATCTTTTTTACTTCCATCGCTCGCTTCTAAAATGGCTCGTACACTTGATAGACCGAGTATATTTTTTCTTGTTTCTATGCTGGCTTTCGAATAGGAATGAACACTCTATACATTTATATAGTTTCAGTGTCACTCAAGTCTATAAATAATTCGCCGGTAATAAAACAGATACTTAAAATTAAACAATCGGTTTTAGATTTAATGCAGATAGCATAAACGGGTACTATTA
The DNA here is from genome assembly GCA_028455805.1 of Lasioglossum figueresi. Lineage (NCBI taxonomy): Eukaryota > Metazoa > Arthropoda > Insecta > Hymenoptera > Halictidae > Lasioglossum > Lasioglossum figueresi. The sequence goes on from CM052200.1 coordinate 3,444,249, forward strand.
AATCGAGTATACATATTCATGGATTGCCTGATACAAGAAGTATAATGAGAGAAATATTATGAACGCGGTAAAGTCGCTAGCGAGGTAATAAATAAAACCATACCTAGTCGGTATCTAAAGATTCGAATTAATACAAGCAACCGTAGTCTAGTAATAAATATTATCGAACATGTATTTTTCTATCCGTGGAAGGTTCCCGTCTTTTGATAAATTAAACTCTCCCAGGGATCTGTTTTCGTTCGAAATAAACTAATCCTAACGAAATCTTCAGCCGGCAAACAACCACGATTTCATGCGGCCTTGGCAGCGTTGCTAGCTATCCCGTGGAAATAAAATGATAATATTTATGAGCCGAAACGCGAAACCAGAATTCTGGCTCATAATTCTTTTTCTCTCGAAATCGACACGGGATTTCGGCTAATCGGCAATAAATCCTCTCGGCTAATGAATTTTCTGTCGTGCGAAGGATGCGGCACGGTGAGAGGACAACAAGTGAAACTTTTTCTTTATCGCGCGGAACTATGCTTCTGGCGTTTCGGCGTATCTTGTTCTAGCCTTTGATTTTTTTTTATTGGCGGCATCCACGGCGACTTTCTTCTTCCGCGTGTAAATAACACCGGCCGCCCAGGCAATGTTCCACGGTTCGTTCACTTGGGAAGGCGAAACCAGACGGAAACGGTCAGCTGATATAATGGCACCGAACCAAGTGTAACGGCAGGCGATAATTCTAGGTTCGAGCGATCATCATCGATGCAGATGTATGCGTGCGCCTGAGAGCTAATTGTCGCACCCGACTGTCTGCTGATTTAGTGTTTCCGGCGCGATATAGATAAATCCGTTTGCTTCGCTTCGGGGCGAATCGCAAACATTCTTTCATTCAGTGTGCGCTCGGTGTGATTCGTGAAAAATCGTGTCCGTTACAGGCGCACACTTATGGGCAGAATTCAACGTGCTGGTAAGAAAGTTTTCTGCGAATATGTCGGAAACTTGTAATTTCCGCGAAACACGAAAGTCATGTTCGTATTCAGCACGTCGAAACGAGTTGAATCACGTGTAATAAGTGGCAAAATTCAATTGTAAATTTGTTTATATACATCCATGTATTGGTAAGACTAAATTACTTCCCGCAAGTTCTTGGATTGCGGGATGTGAGAGTCTACTGTACCTCATTTAACGGAGACCATGACACGGGTCACGCAAGTTCACCTGGATCTTTACGTCCATCGGGGACGCGTGACCGAAAGCAGAACGAGAGGTCCTCGTACTCTTTCTTCGAATGGAGATGGCCACGCGCCTCGAGTTTCTGCACGCCGGTCACGCACTGTCATTGACCAAAATTTTCGTGCTGGCCGGTCGTCAAGGGAGCGTGCGGCTTGTCAAACGAGCCTTGAAAAGCATACTAATTCTTCATCGAGTAATCGGCGTTACCCGTGAATCGCCACAGACCGGAATACAAAGTGAATCGCGTGGCTGATCGTGACGTAAACTTGACATTGAATCTGCGATCCGTAGGCTAATCGATCGATAGGCTGTTTCTGCACGATCCATTCATCAAAATACACATTGAGAGAAGTAAAAAAATACATGAATTGCAGAAAGAAAATAATAAAAATTAGATACAAGAAAGAAAATAATTAATATTTAATTGTTTATTTTGTATAGATAGCAGTTTTATGGGGACAATTATCTTCATTTTAACCTTCGCAAGGTAATGTCGGGTCTCAGAGACCACAGCTTCAGATCGTTGAAACGAATTTTTATATGAATAAAATTAAATCTGTTTGTTTACTTTTTATCCTGTGTTATTCTTTAGGTTATTTATCAAATTCATTTGTCGGGGTCTAAGAGACCCCACCTTACTGTTTATGCGTTATTAGACCTTACCTTGCGAGGGTTAACTGTCTTTACTGTGGCACCTCACGTGACGAAGAAATGATGTCAGCAAGCGGGCCGGTCGAAACGTCGCAAATTGAAATGCACATCCGCGAATGGGATACGTATTGCATTTGATTGGGCGTCCGATCGGGGTTAATATCCTCGTGCAAATAAGCCCGAAGTCGTTTTGCAGATTTTCTGCATTTATTAGCAGCGAGGGTACCGTTAAAGGTCAAGCAACGCGGAATGAAAGGGACCGGGCTGTAATTGGACCATAAAGGTTGAAACACGTGCAGACCGAACACGTCCTTTCGCGAACTGTCTTTTGAAAGACGCGAGGCTCTTTCACGTGGCCCCAATCTTCGTATGCGGGAAGAATCGCGAGCAAGAAACACGATCAAAGAAACCGCGTGCTTTCTTTACGTCCCTGCGTGCCATTATTGCACAAACTCTTCGTCATCAAAAAAGGAAGTTCTTTGCACTCCTAAAAATTATTCGACTTTTTATCATATTGAAAACGAACAGGAACAGTATGTGCAATAAACAGGTTATTGCTTTCGGCATGTATATGTTGTTTGCGAAATAAAAATGTTGCGCACCGATTGCAATGACATGTATTTTTCAGTCTATTTATACAAGCTTCTGATATTGTGCTTCTGAAAAATGCTTAAAATCTTTAGTATAATTGTCATGAATATTCAGTAGCTTTTAAATTTGCGACGTTTCGCCGGGGCCTTAAAGAATGAATCATCCACTCGTCGAGGAATTGGACTAAAGAACACGATGAACGAAGGAACTCCGTTCGTTACGGCCATGAACGATTAATTAGCTAATCGTTCGACACGTCCGATTTCCAGAGGCGCCGAATCTGCTGGATCATCTAGCGGGATTATCGGCGTATAGATAATTCATCAAAATTGTTATCCTCGGTGCTCTCGCACGATTAAATTCCATATAATATACTCGCGCGCGAGTAGCCGAAAACTGGCATGAATTACGCGGATCGATCGTCGATCGGCCGTTAAGCTATTTAATTAATTCTATAATGCCGGTCCCATCGGTGATCGATGTATTCCGGGTCAGTTTCCCGGGACAAAATATTCAGCATTCAATTGGAACCTCGGTCGGATTGCGTTGGAGTTTAATTAAGTACCGGCGGCAGCGCGGCGGTTCATTAACCGTACAAATCAGCCCGCTTAATTAATTTAATTGCCCCGGCGACTGAAAGATTCGCCGTATTCGGCCGTGTCTCCGTGAAAAAATCTCAACCTCGGATTTCGTTATTTCACAACGCCCATACCGAACTCTACGGTACCGGTTATTCGAAACCATGGGTCCTCGAAATTCGATGTCCTCGGTGACATCACGGAGGCCCATTAAGCCAGTATTAAGTAAGGGGCCTGTCTTCGACCGAAGTCCCCGTGCACTTGACATTGGTGAAAACCAGTAAGCGATCGCCTGTACACGGACCAAACAAGTTCGACCGCTTTCTGACCGGTCGTTGACTGTCGAATGCCATCTTTTATCGAACAACGTCGATCTCCAAGGTTACAGATGAAAATCGAACCTGGCTTGTCGATCGATCTCGTTCGTTGACCCCTTCACGAGCACTATGAATGGGCAAGTCATTATTAACCTTTCGACAGCGGTGCCTGAGTCCATTTAAACCCAGAGTATCGGAATCGTTATTTAACCGTTCGAGTCCCAAGGGGTATTGAAAAAACACTGACGAAAAATCCCGAACAGCGCGACCGCGCTTTCTCCAAATGAGTACAAAAGAACCCAAGCGGCGCGATGGCGCTTCTTTTTTTTATTTCGATAAATCCCAATCAGCGCGACAGCGCTTCTTTTTTTTTATTGTACTATTATTGTAGTATCGTACCTATTGTAAAATATATTATTTACATTAAAAAAAGGAGCTGTGTGATTTACGTGCGTCAGTAAATCGGAGCGCGCTACTTCAACAGTCGGTGACTGCACCGTCAGTTGTCCATAGCGCTCGAAATGTACTGGGATTTTTCGACACAAAATCTGAAGAGCGCGATCGCGCTGCTTGGGACTCGAACGGTTAAGGGAGTAGGCTCGATGTGTTTTGTGGTACACCACACACCGCTAGATGCATGTACGTACACGAGAATGGCAAGGATCCGGGATATGGAAAATAGCGTCTCGCTAATGCATATTGGGAACCTCTCCATAGTCGCAATCGCTAGATAAAAGATGCATCTGGCGCGCTTACTGTCCCAGAAAGCCTAATTTTGCGTTTTTCAGGCGATATTCGCATTATTCGACTGAATTTAGCAGAGACGCGAGAAGAAATGCTGGCACAAATGAAAATGCAGCACTGTCGCGCCAGGTGTACCACACAACTCATCGAGTCTACTCCCATGTTACGGATAGAGAAAATCTTCCGTTCGTTTCGTCACAGGAATCTCTTCCAGATCGTCTCTGGAGGGAAGCGTCCTAGATAGCCTTTCGTATCTTGGTTGAACCCTTTCATCAGGACTGAGCTCTGGCTCTGATTTAATTGGAAGTAACAAAAAACTAGAGTTATTAGTCTGGCTCTAAGTGCCCTTAGATTATGAACAAAGCAGTTCATTCATTGTGGGGGTATATAAACCCTCTGATTTTTACTCTCGGGGGCTAGTACTTCGGTAGACACGAATCGTGTCGCGACGTGCTGCATCTCGTAGAAACAACTTCCAGTGAAATCGGGCTTAAAGTTCCCCTTCGTATCAACGTTAACCATATAGATTCCGCGAGTGCGGTATAAAATCTTGTAGGCATTTCTAAAGTCTCTACGGGACCCCCGCATTGCCAGGGCGTTAAAACCGAGCATCTGAATTTAGATAACAACACCTTTCTTTCAATTCATCTTATTCATTCGCGACAATTACACATGTAACACTCTCATTGGTTGAATATACTTGTGTTATTTGATAATTTCGTGTAAACTCGCTAAACCCTCAATTATTGTTCCTTTATCCTACTAGAGTAATTGAACGTTCCCACAAGATACAACCTTACCGCTCGGGTTGTATCAATTAGATTATATCAGTTACGAGGCCCCTACTAACTTTCCTAGCGACTCCCTGATTTCGCATCAGGTTCGTCTGTACTCTTTGCCAACCTCCTAGCAGCTCCCTGATTTCGCATCAGGTTCGTCTGCGCTCTTTTCCAACCTCCTAGCAGCTCCCTGATTTCGCATCAGGTTCGTCTATGCTCTTTTTCAACCTCCTAACGGCTCCCCAATTTCGCATTGGGTTCTTCCGCGAAGTTTCAACCTTTCTAGCAGCTCCCTGGTTTCGCATCAGGTTCGTCTGCGTTTGACTCCATTCCTAGAGGTTCCCTGACTTCGCGTCAGGTTCGTCCTCGCAATCTATAATCCTAGCGGCTCCCCAATTGCGCATTGGGTTCGTCCACGAATACTACACAATCCTAGCGGCTCCCTGATTTCGCATCAGGTTCGTCTGTGCTCTTTTCCAACCTCCTAGCAGCTCCCTGATTTCGCATCAGGTTCGTCTGTGCTCTTTTTCAACCTCCTAGCAGCTCCCTGATTTCGCATCAGGTTCGTCTGTGCTCTTTTCCAACCTCCTGTCGGCTCCCCAATTTCGCATTGGGATCGTTCGCGAAGTTTCAACCTTCCTAGCAGCTCCCTGGTTTCGCATCAGGTTCGTCAGCGTTTGACTCCATTCCTAGACGTTCCCTGACTTCGCGTCAGGTTCGTCCTCGCAATCTATAATCCTAGCGGCTCCCCAATTTCGCATTGGGTTCGTCCGCGCACCTTCAACTAACAAATTGATTTCTTATTCCTAGAGTAATAACACTTCGCCGGCCACTCGCCTTGCTCGCGGCCCTGGCTCGTAACACCCTTAAGAACTCGATTCCCTATGATTAAATTACATGAATGGAAGTAATTCATAGAAATATTACGTTTAGGAAGATAATACGTCTAGCCATTGCTGAAAGTCATTAATGAGGTACAGACTGCGGAAGTTAACGCAGGCAGTAAATATGTAAAGTACATGCAATATGCAAAATGAAGAGTACAGTTTTATGATCCTTTAATCATGAAACATACTTCTGTTGAAATCTCATTTATTTACTCCCCGCAGAAATTCGCGTTTGCATATACTTCCGCAGTCTCGCTATGCGGCTCCAGTAACACCGCGAGTCACTGCGCAGTCCTTGCGGAATTTCGCGAATCATCGTAGAGACCCGACTCCCCGGGTGACAATTGGAAAGCGTGAAATTCGACGAAATTGACAACACTAAACGAGTTACAGTGTGCCGTTGCGGGACGAATTAGGTTAGGCACCGGCCAGTGTAAAATATTGCAAAGTCCACGGGATACCGAGGTGTCCAGTATAACTAATTGAAGCCGGCGGTAATAAATACTGGCCTTAACGATACTTTCAGTTCTGTAGCTCAACTGCGAACGATTCCCACGCGATACACGTTCGAAAAAAGAAATTTCAAGCATTTCTGACAGTGCCGTGGCTCGTTCAAGTTCGGATCTCGAGCTGAATGTACTTTACCGCGAGCATTATGAATGTAATAGGCAGTTATCCCCGATTTACTGGTTGTAACATATAATATATATGCCGATACCTTGAAATTTTTGCTGCAGCCAAGTATGCCGAGGCATTAAGGAGACTATAAAACAGAACCTGCGTGACTTTTATTTACACACTTATGTGTAATTGATCAACTCTCTTCGTACGTACATATCCTTCATCTATGATAACTTTCCAAGTTTTTGCTGGTCATTATGCCGCTGCATTCTTCGAAAATATTTATCAACATGTGGAAATCTGAGTTTGTTCGACGGGATCTCCATAAATCAGTGGAAAATGTTATTTACATTAGTTCTCTTAGTTTTAGTTCACTTTCCACTTGTTCTTTCAAATTCCTCACTGTATTTCACGTGTTCCTGTAGGTGCGTAAAGAAAAATTGTCAAGCCTTTTAACGAATTATCGATTAGCAATCGATCGTTGTGTGACGAGCATATGAATCGAGCTTAAGTCGTGAACAGCGTTCCTGCCAAAGGATCAGGAAGTAACCGGACACCGTTCGGTAGCAGACCACATGTAGCAAACGTGGGAGGTCAGTGTAACGGTGAAAATGTTCAGCACACACATACATGCTTACGCGTGCCACGATAGATCGCATCTATCACGATCTACGGCGACACTGGATCACTCTCTATTTCCGAGGCGAAGCGGTTAAGTCCCACGATCAGTCGTCTAAAACTGTGTCACGCTTTCTGCATCACTACTTGTCCAGCACGCAACCAATCGAACGCGAACGAAACCGATCTCGGCCTGATTTGTTAACCGTGCGGGCAGAGATAAATCGTGGCCAACGGTACCGGCCTTCCGCTTTTGTCATCGAGAGATCGCCTCGATCGCGATCGATCGACCGAACGATCGCAATTTGGCGGATCGATGGACGATCGTTCAATGAAAATCGATCGGTCTCCCGATTACAAGGTTCTCAACGGGGAAAAAGGTTGATCCGATCACGATCGGATTACAATGACTCTGTCTGATCTTCGGCGCCGTAGTTCTGTTACGCAGCCCGGGGATCGAGCAACGAAAAGATTACGTAGTCCATTATGAAAGCGTAATTGGATTTTCCTTCCGGCTAAGCGACTCTAATGCAACATTATCGCCATTTAAGAGAACGGAATTGGATCTCGTTAAGAAAGGTATCCCGATATTCGCTGGCCGCTCGACGATGTCCGCGACGATCGATTCCTGGTGACGCAAAATTCACATTATACTCGTTCCGATACCTTTAAAGGGGCGATCGGTTGCTTGACCGATCTTGATCTTTGCTAACTCCATGTTTGTAATGTCGACGGAAATGCGGTGCAAACCACGCGACCGACACACGTACTTAAGGTTGCATTTAGTTTTAAACTGGAAAAGCTGGAAACATGAAGAATGTTTCTTACTTTGTCGCTTTGTTCGATATAACCTATATTCGACTCGCGTTTCAAAAAATGTTGCTTATTGTGATACGTAGTTTTCCGAGTAATTTCGTTAAAAATATCCGCGGGAACAGTAAATCGTTCCTTTCGCTGGTGTCTCGAGACTTTTTTTCAGTATTCTTCCCTTCCCGCGCTTCTAGAATTGTGCAAGCGGCGGTCAATCTCTAGTAGTAAATTGAAAGTTAATAAAAAGGAACAGCGGCCGTGATGTAACGATGTCTTTCTTCTGTTGCGCTGGTTTCACTTTGGCAAACGGTCGCGAGCGCGATGCCTGCGTTTTTCTGCGGATTATCAAGGTCCGCGACGTGAGAAATCGACGGCTAAACGGAAACCGGATCTTTGCCTCGACTCGTCGAGAAAGCTTCGTCTACTTGATCTTCGTTATTTCTTTTCCAAACACCGTAAAATGAAGTTTGATATCTACACGAAATTATACACCTCTGCAACTATGTCTTCTTTCGAATTTCCAACTTTCTATAGAAAATAGACTTCGGAGACACCGTTTCGCGAGATAGGAACATGAACTCTAATAACGGATTACACTTGATAGTCAATACTCTTGTTTGAACCACTTTCCGTTGCAACTTTATTGCTGGAAGAAGTTGAAAGCTGCAACGGAAGCCACTTTCAATTCATCCCCTAAAAATGTTGAGCTAAAGCGATTTCATATTCAACGAAATTAAAAAGAACATTTTCTCTGCCGACTTGCTTAAAAATAATTGTCACGAAACTCGATCATTGTTGCATCCTTTGGGATATCTTCTATCGTGCCAACGAAATTCAATCATTCTCGTACTTCATGATAGTAACAGCTCGACCATAAACCACGAGTCATCGTCTATTTAGCTGGGAGACGAACGAATCGAAGTAACAATATCGATTAGAGGATGCTTTCTCGGAAAGCAGTGACCTGGACACGTTCGTAGATCTGCTAGCACACTTTGTAACTATGTATAAACAATTTAACAATTTTATCAGGTGTCCCATTTCAACCGCAATTACGTAGACTTCCTGTCGGAAGATCCACGTTCCTGACACACGTGAACTGATTTGATGTTTTGTGTTACTTTGATAATCACAGCTGTATTCGACGCTGTAATTTCAATCGACGTCTTTTTTGTAGTTGGTAAATTAGAATAATTTAATCTGTTACGGATAGAGAAAATCTTCCGTTCGTTTCCACACAGGAATCTCTACCAGATCGTCTCTGGAGGGAAGCGTCCTAGATAACCTTTCGTATCTTGGTTGAACCCTTTCATCAGGACTGAGCTCTGGCTCTGATTTCATTGGAAGTGACAAAAAACTAGAGTTATTAGACTGACTCTAAGTGCCCTTGGATTATGAACAAAGCAGTTCATTCATTGCGGGGGTATATAAACCCTCTGATTTTTACTCTCGGGGACTAGTACTTCGGTAGACACGAATAGAGTCGCGTCGTGCCGCATCTCGTAGAGACAACTTCCAGTGAGATCGGGCTAAAGTTCCCCTTCGTATCAACGTTAACCGTATAGATTCCGCGAGTCCGGTATAAAATCTATTAGGCATTTCTAAAGTCGCTACGGGACCCCCGCATTGCCAGTGCGTTAAAACCGAGCATCTGAATTTAGATAACAACACCTTTCTTACAACTCATCTTATTCACTCGCGACAATTACACATGTAACACACTCATTCGTTGAATATATTTGTGTTATTTGATAATTTCGTGTAAACTCGCTAAACCCTCAATTATTGTTCCTGTATCCTAATAGAGTAATTGAACGTTCCCACAAGATACAACCTTACCGCTCGGGTTGTATCAATTAGATTATATCAGTTACGAGGCCCCTACTAACATTCCTAGCGACTCCCTGATTTCGCATCAGGTTCGTTCGCCACATTCCTATTTTCCGAACAGAGATTTATTCTACCTAGTGGCTCCCCAATTTCGCATTGGGTTCGTCCACGAATACTACACAATCTTAGCGGCTCCCTGAATTCGGATCAGGTTCGTCTGTGCTCTTTGCCAACCTCCTAACAGCTCCCTGATTTCGCATCAGTTTCGTCTGTGCTCTTTGCCAACCTCCTAGCAGCTCCCTGATTTCGCGTCAGGTTCGTCTGTGCTCTTTTCCAACCACCTAGCAGCTCCCTGATTTCGCATCAGGTTCGTTCGCGACATTCCTATTTTCCAAACAGAGATCTATTCTACCTAGTGGCTCCCCTATTTCGCATTGGGTTCGTCCACGAATACTACACAATCCTAGCGGCTC
>CM052200.1:3454468-3514877 GCA_028455805.1 Lasioglossum figueresi
CGGCTCCCTGATTTCGCATCAGGTTCGTCCGCATCCTAACAGCACCCTGATTTCGCATCAGGTTCGTCTGTGCTCTTTTTCAACCTCCTAGCAGCTCCCTGATTTCGCATCATTTTCGTCCGTGCTCTTTTCCAACCTCCTAGCGGCTCCCCAATTTCGCATTGGTTTCGTCCGCGAAGTTTCACCTTCCTAGCAGCTCCCTGATTTCGCATCAGGTTCGTCTGCGTTTGACTCTATTCCTAGAGGCTCCCTCACTTCGCGTCAGGTTCGTCCTCGCAATCAATAATCCTAGCGGCTCCGCAATTCCGCATTGGGTTCGTCCGCGCACCTTCAACTAACAAATTGATTCCTTATTCCTAGGGTAATAACCCTTCGCCGGCTACGCGCGTTGCTCGCGGCCCTGGCTCGTAACAAATCTAAAAATTGTGGCGCCCAAGAAATGATTAAACATTGCGTATTTATTAGGTTCCCGTTTAAACGAATCTGACACGAACGTTGGCGTTAATTCTTGATCCTCGCGGAAAGATTCGAAATGCAGCGTACGGAACCGCACTATAAAACCGCAGGTGAGAGTCCGCGGAGAACGTTGGCGGGATGCGGAGAGGGTTTATACAGATTTTTACTGAGTTCGTAAAAGCTACAGCTCTCTGAGGAACCAGTTTCGCCCGGTGCAAAGAGCAAAGTGTCGGGCGATTATGAATCAAGCCGCCGCGCCACGTCGCGGCCGGCAAAAAGCGCGCGTGGAAGCGGAAAGGGTTTTCCATCGTGGGGAAAGTCGTCGTGTGTTTTAATCGTTTTGGAATGAACCAGGGATCCTGGAGAGAGAGAGAGAGAGAGAGAGAGAAAGAGAGAGAGAGATATTGCAGAATAAAGAGAAGAGGATATGATAACGGTTAGAGTGAATAGGAGCGCACGTAGGTGGAGTCGCAATTTCATGGAACGGTTGCCAATGAAAGTGCTCCACGGTCGTCTACGCTGATTGCTCGGCGAGGCATAAAACGCGGAGAGAATCGAAGGAAGCGCGATCTCGGACGTTAGTGGGACGATCTTAATGATAGAATCGGCCGTGAAATTTGTGGTGAGCGTGTGTACAAGCGTTTCCGGCGTCAAGCCAGCTCTGGGATAAGCCTTTCACTTGCCATCAGCCGCTGGAGCCGGCTCCGTTCATTTAACTTAATTGGCTTATACGGCCAGCGCGGCTCGGCGATTGATTGCGGGAACATCGGCACATGTTCCCTTAACGAGACGAATTGCCCTGGAAAAAATGCAGATTGGGAATGCTCGCAGCGTTACTCGGAGATTCCTCGAGTGCCTTGTGATAAGGAAGACTGATCGAAGAAAGTACTCGGAGGATTTAGTAGATCGGCGCTGCGCTCGCAGCTGGGGACTCTTAAGCCCCGTTCTCAGCGATTGGCCTTGCCACGCCGCTTGATTCATGGACTTGCGGAATCGACAAAGAAAATTGCACCGCCTAATCTGCAGATTTCTTTGCCGTGGCCTTTGAAAGTGGCGGTGCTTGCGAAGCCAATTTTTAAATATTATTTTAGTATTTTCGAATGAACAGTGTCCTTCAATTCTTGGGAAAAGTGTAGAGTTTAAACGCTTTTATCCTTTTATGTATGTCATTCAAAGATAAATTAGGCGGCTCAGAGATAACAGACTAAAAGAATGTCCTTTGTTAAGTGGCACTGTTTAAGTATGCACGGCGAGTATAAAAGTGAAGCCGCGTGTTTATGCAAATGGATTCCGATAGAGGTGGAACGAGCTACAGTTCCTCCACAGTTTATCTGAGTAATTGAAGAACAGATAAAATAATTATTCCGTGGTCTATTTCCGACATTCTTCGGCAACGTTACCGGAGATGGTTAACGGGATCAAGTTACGAAACACTCGCGCCTATCGCGAGGCCATTAATATAAAGAAATCGTATCTAATTCGACCGGTAAAAATCTGCATCGGCGAATTATGTTTGCAAAATTTGTGAGAGCAGACATTAAAGTCGGCGCCAACACGATGTTGTGCGAATGAAATCTCAAAATTCCATTAAAAACGGTAATGAAAAGTTGACTTTATGCCCGACAGGTCTATTAAATTAACCGCAGCGGGGGTCCGCGTTAATGTACACAGCGAATCAAAAGTGAAAAGGTGAATGACAAATAGCCGGTCATCAGTCTACACGGAGCGTTACGGAAATAAAGCAATTCGAGACGGATGTGAGAAATGATGCCGTTTAATAAGCTAACGCATTAACACTAAAAATTATCACCGACCGATTGATCAGTGAAATAGGTCTGGAAGATCACTGCGGCGAGAAGGATGACGAGAGATGGGATCTCGTGAACGTTGTTGCAACGGTCGACACGGAACAGAAACACATTCCTCTGGCAATCTGGACGTAATCCGGGGACTAGAAAGCTCCCGTTTGAGTGGACCGTTATTACATTCATTAGCGCAATCGAAGCGGCGTTTATGTGGCATCATTACCTGGGGGAACCTCGATGCAACACCCGGTGCCTGCCGCCTGCCTGCACCTTCCCTTCACCTTCTGCCAGGCGAGCCTCACCACAAGTGTTTGCACAATACCACGGTTTTGCACAAGCGAGAAACGCTTAAGCGCTCCGTAAGATGAGACGAGGACAAGGACAAGGCCAAGTTCATTCGCGGATCATCGCACTTTCTATCTCTGCGCGCCAGCGTGCCATTGTAACACGCAGCATCATCGCTCATGCAACCATTCTCGCGAGCGACGCATCGCGGATGGCTTAAGCAAAATACATGTTACTCGTCGATACTGATAATATCGTTCGGCCAAATTTACTCAAATAAAAAATTTCCTATTACAGCGATGTCGAAGGTGTTCTGGTAGACAGTGCCATTTTTGGCCATTTTTGGAATTTTTCGTAAAGAGCTCTGAAACTATTTGGTATTCATGTTTTACACACGTATTTTCGTTCAGCAAACGTTTTGCAACCAGTGGAGTAACTTGTGTAGTCCTTACGGGAAGTTTCATGAGATTGCTTTCAAAAGAAAGCAACGAATTCCTTAATGGACTAGATTCTAATTTATAACTCCAGTGCAAGTGAAGGCCGTAAAACTTCAGAAGTGAGAAACAAGAAAAAAGGCAATAAATCTCACGATATGTGAAATGACAAGTTCGAATAACGTATCCAGTAATAGGCAATCAGCTGAAAGTTATCCGATGAAAAATGGTATCGCCCTGCAACTATGTAGAGCAGTTACAGTCTTCGCAACGCAACGGTGTCCATAAAAATTGCATCACCAAAAAAACATAGAATTATACGTTCGCAGTAGTTACTCGTGCTCGATATTAAATACCCATTAAAGAGCCTAGGCAGTCATCGAAGAAACTGATTTAGACTACATTCGGATCGATTTTTCACGGTGTCGCAATTTTCTCGTACCTTAATATGAAATAATAACTAAAAAGCCATTTCGAGCATGATTATTACTGTCGTTAGTTTATTATGATAATTGGTGCTCGAACTTTCACAAAATTACACTTTTATTTCCCATGTGGTTCTTGTTAATGGATAAACTTCTCAGCACGACTTTTATTGCTGGTTGTGTTGGAAAACAAAGAAACAATTTCTATCGTTTACTTAAACAATAGAAGCTGCTGTAGTTTATGACTTTTCGTGGCTGTACATGCTCGATCACCGTGGCATTTCGATTCTTCGGTCGTCGACAGCAAAAAACGAGGCCGTGAAGCCACGATCAAGGCGCAACACGAGCTCGACCCTACACAATCCCATTACGACTTCACTTTTGTTTGAACTTTACCTGTCGTTTGAACTTTAAGAAAGATGAATCTCGCCTAACGACTCTCACGGTGAGAATACCCTCGACGATGTGTCTTCAGAACGGATCGCAGCTTCGTTAGCTCCCCGCGTGTTGTCAATTATCGCGTTCATCGCGTAAGATCATCGCACACGCTCTCCAATCCCTTCGGAACGACCATTTTATTATTAGCGTACTCGCCTTTAATCGCTTGCGCAATCGGCGTAAATAATTTAACCGTCTAATTGTGCGGGAAATAATTTTCGTGATCTTTATCGGCGAGTAATATAACGAAACATTAAGTCATCACGCAACGCGTCAGATTTCGCTCTCACTTCCTTGCACTGCTGTGATTCGCGGTCCCATAAACAATATTGCCGGCGCGTTGCGCGTGTTTATCGTTGCGAAATTGTAGAAACACATTGTAATTAGCATGGATCGGGAATCGAGGCGTGCGCACAATCGTTTTATTGTGCGGTGGAATGAATCTCGAGAGAAAGCGCTGCACCTCCTGAGCTTTAACCCTTTGCAGACAAATGTTGTTGCATTAGCAACATCGGGTTATAATTCTTAAAATTCCAAGCATATAATTTAATTATTGTGGCACAAACACGATCAGTGCATTGAACCGATTAATGCGAAAATGGTACAAGCCGAAACAGAACGACGCATTAACCATTGGATAACGAGGAACAAAGTAAAAATTGCGTGTCTTGTCTCGAAATGCAAGAGCTTCTTGAAGGATTGAAATTTGAATAAGAGATGCTTCCACACTTGTGCAGTGTTTAATTTCGAAGAGAACTCGATTCTGTTCTATTTTTCGAGCGCTTTCGATTCGCGACACGAAGTCCTGCGACGGACCCGAGAACCTCTTTGTCGAGCATCTGTATTCTCCGTCCTTTTCGAACGTTCACTGAAAGTTCAATTGCATTCCGATGAAAGGACAAACTTCGTGACAGAGGCACACGTCGGAGCCCTGACATTTAGTGGTTCCGTTTCCTTCGACCCAGTTCGACGTTCCGGTCTTCTTTCGAAGAATCCCTCTGCAAAGGGGATCGATCCGGGGCCACCGACTGCCAGTTTGAATAGGAACACAGAGCAAATTGCTGGTCGTTGCCAGTCCCAACGGAGGTAATCGACGCAGGAGTTTCACGTGGTTCACCGCTACCAGCAAGAGAACGGCACGGAGTGAACACGCGAGAAAAAGAATCTGCACCAAACTGCAGAAGACGTGTCTCGAATGCGGACAGGAACGTCGCGTCGCGTAAACCAGACGTTGAGCCGATTATTTTCTGACAGGGAGATCATTGCGAGCCGGATTTTCGGATGTGCATATCATTGCGCGCGATATTTGACATATTCGCATGAGGATAACAGCGAAAAGAAAGCGGACCTTGGCGAATCGATTAATAAATCTCCGGAACGATTCTGTTCCTGCGAATAACCTCCTGTCCCGCTATCCATACGAAATCAGTATGCAATTATGCACTTTCTTCTTTGACGTAGCATATACCACTCGCATCGAATACTCCACCTTCGGCCGATTTAAAAGGACGTACTTTTAACGACCCGCTAACTAGTTGTTGCATAAGCCACAGAAAATTGGATCCCGTCAACGAGAAACGTAGAAAGTTCAACAAAAAGTACAATGATTGAAATCTCGAGTCGCTGGTTAACATTATCGTGCAATGTCGTTGGTCCCTGTCTGCGTAATTGCGTGGGAATCACGATTTTTGCGTGCGTGGGGCTGTTTCTTTCTTGCTCGCTGGCTCAATAGACTTTAGGACGTTATATTGGATCTTGGAAGCCTTGTAGTTCATTGAGAAGAGTACTTCATAAATATGTATTCTTAAAGTATTGCAGGTGGTTGATTTTTTCGCTAATAAATATTTAATTTTAAAAGTTCAATTTGCAAATACTTTAAATATTGAAAGCTTCGGAAATATTCTAAAAATGAATACGTTGGAATTGGGGAGTATGTGCTGACTCCAGAGGAAGATCTTAGCTAAGCTACCCCTTGGGTGTTCTCGAATGCGACGGCGGGTCTCCGCACGAAAGCGATCCCCGATGGTTGTGCTGCATCATCACGTGAGAATAATTCTCGGGAATAGCTCCCACATCTGTGTCCACGTAGGAGTGGACCTCAGAAAGTTTATTTACCACTTGTCGGAACTTGAACAATGTCCACCTACCGAATCGTGCATCAAAATCCGTAGTCTATGTGGTTTTGATTCATTTTTTTTTTTTTGAAACGTTGACAACACGCGTGACTCCAGCACGGTGGGAGGTCGACAGGAATCCGTACAACGCCTCGCCATTCATCTTGTACGACAGTCCGTACCATTTTCCCGTGATCATCCGTTGCATAACCGTATTTTTACGTCAACCAGCGTGGGTGACGTTTCTCCGTCTAGGACGAAGAAATTGCTCGCCTTATTACACAGACGCATTGTTTGCACCGCGTCGTACAATTAAGCTGGCACGACATTGCTTCATCATGCTGTCATCATAAAGAGCATCCGCGTGACGGTTTACATTTGCAGCTTTGTAGGTGGACCACGTCATACGCCGGGCCCTCTAACCACCCCAACCGAGCAACAGCTTATGTAAACCTCGTTTTCCCGCGCGATCTGCTTGCGTAAAACTATGAAAATTATATAAACCGACTAGGACGCGACGGGGCATCGAATGACGACACGTCGGCCGTGTCATCTGTCGGCAAATGTCTATCGAGTACGGTAACCAGCGAAAGTCGACGTTACAGATGGCGGCGAGATGTTGGTGCGTCTCTAACAGACGTGCTATTAGCCCTGTCAGCAATGACCGGGTATAGCCGCTTGCGTTTAACGCTTCTCTTTATGATCTCATTGGACGGCATAACCGCACTGGAGTTCTACTGCGTGTTCCATGAGCAATTTGACAATATACCTGAAAAAACAATGAATTCTTTTGTCAAATTGTAAAAATCTGCCTCGGACACATTCAAAATGCTGTAATACATTCATCTCTTATGATTTCTTGTTTCTAAAAGTAGAATCGCGTCGATTACGTTGCTTTAGAATGTTACGACTACAAAGACTGTTACAGAGACGAATGCGAATTCTGTTAGAAAATTCGGTGACTGACATAAGAACCGAACACGAACAAGCAAAGCATCGTTACGACCGCGCTGATTTCCCGCCGCCTTTCCATTCGTTTCTTGTGGCGCGGCCGGCGTCCATCGAAATCTCGTTCGAGGGATCATTGTCTGCATGAATTATTCACGCTTTCTACTTTTACCCTTCATAGATGTCTTTATATATTTGTTCGCGGCCGGCTCCGCGGTTTCCCGTCGGCGCGGCGCGGCGATCACATGCACTCAATAATGGCGCGGGCATTTTCTCCTCTGTCTCTGGATCGCGAGCGCTGCGAGGCAGACCTTTCGATTTAATAGACAAATTTATCTCCGGTCGGATCCCGGCAGCTTCGTGCCACGGATTTCGTCCGCGTATCGGGCGTGTCCGAGTCGGAGTCATTCGTCTTCGAAGATAGAAATTTACGATAGAAAATGATCGGTCGGTTAACGGCCTACGATAGCAATGCTACTAAATCAAGGAAGTAAATCGGCGAGCTCTGGAACCAAGCTACCGTGCTGCAGGTCCTCGTCCTCGCCGGATATAAAACTTTCCGCGTTCGCAGCCTCGGCCGCGGATTCCGCGAGATTTACTGAATCTGAAACGGCAATAAATCGTAATCTGCATCCCTTTTCTTGCCCGCGCGGCACCGCGCCGATTTGGTTAGGTAACCGAACGAACGGTTTACGAAATTGCCGCGAGGCAAAAACGCCACCTTTACTCGCGATTACTAGCCATTCCGCGGGATCCCTTTCTTTTCGGCTCTCTTTCTCTATTCTCTTTTCGGCATAGAGACTGACTCTTCGTTATTTAGGGCAGCGTATTTAGCCGGGCATTGTTGCGACACGACGATTCACTTCTCGAACAGCGAGCGCGTATCGTTACGATCACAGCTGAACGCCGGCCGATTTGGAGCGATCGGTTTGTCGGATTCGAGTGCAAACGAAATTTTGCACACTAGGTTCATTCTTCCAAGCAATGTTAATTTTTTTAATACCAGCAATAAACATTATTCTTCGAAAATTCCCAAAATTGTCTTAGAGATACGTCTAGAGAGAATACTACCGTAACTGTGAGGAAAACGATTCATATTGCTTATAACAATTTGAGTACATTCTTCGAATGTTGCATAACAAGCCCACCAAGTTTGGAATAATAATACCCAGTGCGGTTCTTGGAAAAGATTCCCCAAAATTGCTTTATGGTCAAGCCATCTAGAGAGACCAATTAAGGAAACAAGCTAATTATTGAATATTGCGTGTCCAGTTAACCGTGGCCCGCATTCCTCTCGACCGGAACCATTCTGCTTCCTTTCCCGGCTTCAAAATTGGCGAGAACGAGCAAATACGCCGTTGGTGGCGAACGACCGACTTCTAAGGACTTCGCGATACTTCGGAGAAATTTCTCTAACGATACGCTTGAATTTTCCGAGGAAACGTTGCAAAACTCGGCGACTCGGCTGGCCGATTTGCATAGGTTGCGAGATCTCGGTTTATATCGGTCGAGACTGTCTCGATAAACATTGTATAATAAGCCGATCGGTTGTCCGCGGCTTTCAGGTTGCCACGAGAAAAACTGTTCCGACATGCGCGTGCAATGTAGAAAATCGTTTCAATGAAGTTGAAGGTAATGGAAAGCGAAGGTCCCTGATCCACATATGAAACCGATCTTCGATTGCAAAACGGTCAGCCCGATCTTCTTGCTAAATTTCTGTGATTTCTGCTATAATTACAATTTTATGCTATAAAACTTTGTCATTAAAATAGATTTGTCATTAAAAAATGACGTAAACACGCGCTAAATATCGCATATATTTATCGTGTACGTCTTTCTTTAATTACGTACTCTGTGAAGGAACAATCATTAGTATTCCGAACAAAGTCAAAATAAATAATTTTTATAGAATTCCGATCTTCCATCGTCTACAACGGCTGATAGGGCAATCGCTTTTATGCGTGTTTAATAGAATGGTACCAGCATCTATTTGCGAAACCCATGATAATATCCGACCGTATAAAAGCTCCTCAAGCGTGTTTGGGTTTCGAAAGCTCGTACCGAGCGAGCGGCATAATTCATCGCAGAAGAATTTTTCTTTGGCGATGCACGTTCGGTACACGGTCGTAAATAATGCACGCCTATGCCAGTCGCAGACGAGGCCGACCGCCTGGCGTGCGACCGGATAGAATGGTAAATTACAATACTATAACCCTTTACGTGCAGTGTCTATAGTTGTACAAGGTAGTTAAATATTGAAAAGCGACCCGGTCCGTGCACGGGTCCGCTTCATCGCGTCTCAGCCTTACATCTCGATCGGACTGAAAAATCTGCAGAATCGAAGACGCGATGGGACCGAGACGGATATATACAGGGTGACCCGGAAGAAACAACTCGTCGCAAACAGTTCGTTAAATTTTAGAATCTTTCTTCACGCACGTGAACGTACGCCTTATATTTTTGGTAGTCGATTTAGCTACTTTATCGCCGTACAGAGCAGTATTTTATATATCAATTTAATTGCGCAGTCTTCACGAAAAAGTAAAATGCAGAAACTTCTGTAATCGTTCGATACATTTAAAAACAAGTTAAAATATGCATATAATATAAAGTCGGAATTCGAGGGTCGAGTAAAAGAACGTAACCATCAATTAACAACCGAACCGCAATCTGTCTAGCTTGTTTATTCCGATCGGAAAATTTATGAAACGTTTCGCAAGAAATTTTCTCGGATATCGGAAACATACTGGCAGTCGACAGTCAACGAGTATGGCGGCAGACAGACGGACATGCGCGGACCGTTTGATTTTCATCGAGTCGAGCAACGTGGATTTATCGTATCTGTCTTCCGAATGCTGCGCAATCCGAAATTCCAGCGCGGCCAATTTTTTCATGGTTCGATTTTTTCGCGCGACGAAAACCGGTTCCGCAAACCGCGCCGGGAATCTCGGGCAATTCACGCGCGCGGAAAACCGATCGACAGTCGGCCCCGGTTTATTTACATGGGCGGCAACGGAAATAAGTTTGCACCAGGGACAGCGGCGGGTTTCGTAAACCGTCCAACTAACCGAACACGATTTACGATTTACGACGAATTCGTGGAAGCTCTGCCTCGTATCTCGCCCCCCCCCCCCCCCGGATTCCAGCTGACCGTAAAAGGAACGCCGAAAACAGTCCTGAATTTTTTCCGCCGAAACAAAGCATCTTTACGATCCTCCACGGACATTATTGACATTAATATTTCATGAAGACGCCGAGCGTGTAATAAAATTGACGCACGAACCGCCCTCGGTCTCCATTGGCAGATAATCAAACCTCGGGTCTGTATAATTGGTTTTCGACAGATTATGGCTATTTACAATAGTGGAAGATGGTAAAAATAGAAGGTAATGATATTAGTTGCATGAGAAACTTCTGAGCTGAATAGCTTGCATTCTTAAATAATGTCCAGAAACGGCCAACTATAATTGCGAATCCATCCCCAAGAAAGTGGAAAAGAGAAAATGGGTCAAGACCAGGAACAAATAGCATTTCCTTTCATCGATATGCACCACATTGCAACTACAATATTATCTCTTCCGCATTATAGACACTCGATTACAGGTTTCCGGACCAGCCTTTCCATTATCCATTGTCCGTAATTTTTCTTTCAATTATCCGACCTGTCTCCACACGCACCGAAACAAAACAACAATGGAATAAAATGAGCGCCGATGGGATTCCGTAATTGACTTTTCAACCGGCCTCGGTTCCGAGCATCGATGCGTAGTGAAAACGACCGGCGAGGAATCACTCGAGCGTTCCGGTAATTAAGGGGAAAATGCTGTACGAGGAAATACGGAGTGACCATCAAATTACTTTGTTCGCTTGTTAATACGATTATCACGTGTGTTTATGGCACGTACCCGGCCTATATTGGTGGTTAATGAGTTAATCGGTGCTTATAACAACGATGATTATCCAATAAAGTAATAACAGAGAACAGCCAGGAGTTCCTCTTTTACCTGCCTCCGCTAGACAGTGTTTGCGGGCAGATTCGCGATCGAAGGAAGTTGTATCTCGTTGCGTGAATATTCCACTCTTTGTGTGGTTTCCATGGGTTCCATGGAAATCACCGACACAGGTTTCATCGACACCGTTTTCACCGACAATATTTCACCGACTCCAGATTTGACCGACAATAACTTTGGCCGACATCGACTTTGACAACAATTTTAGTTGACGACAGTATTATCCGATAGCAACGTCGTTTCTAAAGATGGTGCTGATATTTTTTTCCTTTAACTATTCTACACTGACACTTTGTCTTTTGCATAAAAATATAATTATTACACTATAAGAAGAATTAGATGTAGTCGGCTAACGTTGTTGTCAAACGATGTTAATATCGAATAATACTGTCGTGGACTAAAGTCGTTGTCGTAAAATCGTTGTCGGTCAAAGTTATTGTCGGGCAAAGCTGGGGTCGGTGAAATATTGTCGGTGAAAACTGTGTCGACGAAACCTGTGTCGGTGATTTCCATGGGACCCGGTTCCCTTACTGTATACTGTTCGAACCTTAAAGGGAAATAAGCTTTTTAAAGTTCGATAGCGTGTGGTGAGATTATGCCAAAAATCTGACAAAAATTAGGAAAAACAGTTTCGCTTGCACATCAATTTAAAAGATATAGTTTCGAGAAAAACGCGTTTTAAGTTTGCTACTAACACTGGAGCCTCGCAAACACAGGAGCCCAATACGTTGCTCTTTCACCTTGCCGTTGGTAAAGAGTGTACGCGCTCGGTTTTTGCGTGGGTACCCGGTCGAAGGAAGTTGTATCTGGTTGCGTCACGAAGGATAACAAACGACAGGACACCTTGATCCAGGGATCCGTCATGGGCGCGATTTCTCGGAGTCAGTGAATCGCATTCTTTCGCATGCTTTCGAGGCAGAACGAGCGAGCGTGTCCGCGACCGGTAGCCAGCGTTTTTCGTTCTATGAATGCGTGCCGCGGCTCGGCGCCCCGTTTTAATGGCCACCATTTTTCCTTATAAATCGCAAGGCAAACGCGGGTACCGTGAGTTTTGCACGCCGGTGCATGAGAAATGGACGCGAACCATCCAGACTTCTTGCCCGTCCACATACTTTCTTCGAATAATCATTTCAGCACGTCGTAATGTCGGTGTCGGGACGATCAATCTCGAGCCGAGTGTGCTCTCGCGAACTCTTTCGATCCGCTTCTCTCTCCCCGTGCGTGCGCGCGCGCGTGTGTGCTGCGTGTGTCTGCATGTGTGTCTGATGCGTACCACACCGACAAATCGCGCGCACTACATCATTCGGCTATATTTAATTACCCGAATAAGCCCGACCGGTATTTCTATCAGTAATTCCCGTCGGGTGTGTGTGTGTTTTGCCCCCGGAATTACTGTAAGGCTGATAGAAGAAATGTAAACATCTTTTTTGTCTCGAGGATCAATTTTCGCGTTATGCCATTTCCGTTTCGCGGGCCGCGTAACGTGTTGATTTATTGAGAGTTTTTTCTACGTGATATACACAGTTGCTATATCTCCACTTTCATTTCCACGGGTGCCTGCGATGGTTATCTTGTCGGCGTGGAAATGTCTGTTCCGTCGTTCTGAAAGCTGTCGTCGAGCTGCAGCAATTTCGTTGACACAATAATATCATAGGACGTTGTTGAGTTAGATAATAGGAAGTCCATTATAAATATCTTTCATAGTGGAACGCGATTACTTAATGCGAACACTTAATACGATTCCATATAACTGATTGAACTGTTTCGAATTATTTATTTTACTTGGGCTACTTTTCTTTGTTGAGTACATCTATTTATTCGCGTTTTGTGAAAATAATAGTCTTGTCGTTTTTAAAAAGGAATACAAATGAGTAAATGGGTGGTTCTCGGTTGGGTTTGGATTCGTATTTGAAATATGTTGTTTATAATACATATTTAGTTGAGTACGGCAGTGTCGGGTACCTCATAACATTCTGCTCAAGCTATGTATATTTAGGTCAAAACAGTTACCTTTAGCATCTTCACTTTCTTTGCCTTCGTTATACGGTCTACCTATCTCCTTCGCATTATTCTCCAAGCATCTCATTTTCTGTTAATCCATCAAGCTAATGGCGACCATATATTTTGAACTGCGTTGTGCATTCTAATTACAGAAAGTGATTCATGAATGAACGAAAAAGGCTTCACGCTAAAAACCCCGCTAATTGTAGGTGGATAATTGTGGCGAGTGCATTGTGTGCCTGTTTCTTTTAATCCTATACACCTCAGAAATACGTTTCAATAATGGTCAATTTATTATGTTTCTATAGCTTGTGAATACTAATGTGCGCTCGGTTATTTTCATTCGCGATAAAATTTGTCTAAAATGAGAATAAAATTCAGCGATGAACAGAAATAGAGTTTCAGAAGTTCCAATACCGCAGTAACTATTTGCCACAACGTTTCCAATGTACTAATGATTTTGTTTGTTACAGACGTAGCCACCGATCAGACGGCGGCGTCATCGTTCTGGACGCCCACTTTAAAAACGGGCAACATCTTTACCGATGACACGTCCAACTTCTTCCCGTCCAGCCACGGTCTGGTCCAAACACATCCATCTGGGAACGTGTTCCGAAGCGGTTTCGGCGGTATCGACAACCTCGGTAGCAGGGGTGTGACAGTCAGACCACCGAGAACGAGACCCCTCGACTATAGTGAACGTGCCACCGCTGAATTACGAAGAAATCCGTCGCTTTCTTCGCCGGATGAATGCGCGAGGGCTTGCCGCGAAAATGAACCGCCCAGGATATGCTACTACCACTTCACCCTCGAATATTATACCGTGCTAGGAGCGTAAGTGTGCCTCCCCTTTCTAATCTCTTCTTGACATAGTGGCTGGAGTTGCACCCGTCTATCGATTCCAGTTTCCCTTCGAGACTCGAGATATTTTGCCTCTTTCGCGAAAGTTGAAAATGACTTAGCCCTTGAACGACACTCTAGGGTCACTGGCGACACCATGAAGTCGTCAAACCTGTCTAAAACCGAGGACTTATTTATTGTTCCGTTTAAAATAACTGCAAGAGCTTTATTCCTGCTCTTTTAGTTGAAATATCACATTTTAAAGAAAATACATCTAACGCAAACAAAAAGTAATCGAACAACAGTAGATTTGCGTTCGATGGTAACTAAGTTCTGTTGACTCTTACCATTGCTTTGATCTTGATCCGCAGTGCATGTCAAATTTGCACCCCTAACGCGACCAACGTAGTCTGGAGTGACTGTCAGTGTGTGCTGGCGGACGGTGTCGAGAGAGGTATACTAACTGCGAACAGAATGGTACCGGGACCGAGCATTCAAGTCTGCCAAGGCGACAAAGTCGTGATTGACGTAGAGAACCACATCGAAGGGATGGATGTTACCATTCACTGGCACGGAGTCTGGCAGAGAGGTTCTCAATACTACGATGGTGTACCGTTTGTAACACAGTGTCCCATCCAGGAGGGTAGTACATTTAGGTAATCATCATTCTTAACAATTTGCCTTACCTTTACGTCCTTACAGACCTTGATGTATCTGTGGTATTTTTTTCATAAAAATTGAGAGTGACCATGTTTTATGATATCTTGACATCAAGAAAACTTCAACACGCATAAAGATTCATAAACCACTGCTAATTGATTATCGTTGAACTCGAAGTGGAAACCTATGAATGAGCAGTTCGAACGAGAATATCTCAATTGAATTTTAAATCAAAATTTTAGTTAATTAATATTTTTACCACTATTAAAAGATCATAGGTGAAAATGGGTTGATTCCGAAGAGTGGTACTCGTAAGTCGTAAATTCATGTGTCCGTGCTCGTTGCAGCGCGAATGTTCACCATTTGCGTGTCCACAGGTATCAATGGATGGCTGGCAACGAGGGCACGCATTTCTGGCACGCTCATACCGGCTTGCAGAAAATAGACGGTCTTTACGGAAGCATCGTGGTACGTCAACCACCCAGTAAGGACCCTAATAGTCACCTGTACGACTACGACCTGACTACTCATGTCATACTGCTCAGCGATTGGTTCCACGAGATCGCAGCTGAACGTTTCCCTGGTCGTCTCGCTGTTAACACCGGACAAGCTCCTGAAAGCGTTCTGATCAACGGAAAAGGACAATTTAGGGTACATAATTTTTCTAATGTCTTTACAGCTTCGTATTTGACCAATTCATTTTTCTCAAAAGTACATAAAATCCGCAGTCTGCCCATACAATACTCTGTCGTCGTTCTACGGTTTCGTTTTTAGATGGTTCGTCACGAATCAACTGTATCATTGGAAATTATACCCTCGATCGCAGTTTAGATTTCTATATCCACCGTTATCGCGAATCTCGGTATCTTCGCTCAGCATTTTTTTCGCAAACGTCGACGGTTCTCCCCAACAAACAATAAAAGGGTATGAAAGATCGTATTTCCGATGCCGTAGGATCCCAACACCGGTTTCATGACGAACACACCCCTGGAGGTCTTCACCATAACTTCCGGCCGCCGTTATCGTTTTCGAATGATCAATTCCTTCGGATCGGTCTGTCCATCTCAGATTACGTTCGAAGGTCATCCTCTTACCCTGATCGCGACCGACGGCGAGGGCGTGCAACCGGTCAACGTGGACACCATTATTTCGTTCTCTGGTGAGTCTCTCCTCTTTTCTTACCATTTGTATTCACCGTAAAAGAGGAAGATATTCTTAAGACATTGGTAGCTTATCATTTTTCTAACACTAAAACCTGTGCATTAGACTTTGTTGATCCGACTTTTTCTAAGACACTTCACAAATTAATTATTCACGTTGCAATTCAAATGCTCCTTCGTTAATTTCCAGGTGAACGATACGATTTCGTTATAAATGCTGACCAGCCAGTCGGTGCATATTGGATCCAAGTTCGTGCTCTCGGCGAGTGTGGTATCCCGCGTGCTCAACAGCTCGCCATTCTGCGTTATGCTCGTGGTCCTTATCAGCCTACCACCACGGCGCCGACGTATGACTTTGGTCTCCCACAGGGGGTCGTAAGTAGAACGCCTCTATTCAATTTCTACGAAAGCTATTCTCATTTGAATTCTCCTCGAGAATTCTGAAGATAAGTGTTCCGCGCGAACCTTGTTCTCTTCGAGACTAAATTAATTATTCCTTGCGCGCTTCCCCAAAAATTTGAGTTCAGAAGCCTTGTGCTCCATCCGTGGATATTGTTTTACAAATATAAATATTGTCGTACAGGTGCTGAACCCCCTGGACGCCATATGCGGCCGTCCACGAGAAGACGCGGTCTGTGTGAACCAGCTGAAGAATGCTCGCCAGATAGACCAAGGAATTCTCCAGCAGCGTCCAGATGTGAAAATATTCTTGCCATTCCGTTTCCTCTTCTATAGACCAGAAGAAGTCTTCCAGCCTCAGACTTATAATCGATTCTTGGGTAAGAACCGGTGATTTCAAAATCTTCGTTGGCTCCCGGGCTTAGCAAAACCATCCGCATCGGTCCCCGCATCGGAGCATAGCTTCTTTTTCTCTCGATGGATCTGACGCAATCCGCGAGCGCCGTTCATTATCATCGGGACCTACTAAATCGGAATCCGTTCCGTGTGACCAGGCCGTCTGTCAATTCTCCTCGTGTGTTATGGTTACAGTCGCACCGACCGGAGATCACGTAATTTCTCTCGTCGATGAAATCTCGTTCACGTTTCCGCCGGCGCCTCCGCTTTCGCAAATCGACGACATCCCACCCGAACAGTTCTGCAACGGGGACAACAGGCCTGCGGACTGTGGCGCCAACTGCATGTGCACCCATCAGGTTGATATACCACATAACGCCGTTGTCGAGGTGGTCCTCGTAGACGAAGGTGCGTGTCGTCTCTCGCTCCTGTATTTTCTTTTCCTCTTCAAAATATTGATTATACGACAGAATTATACGACGAAAATCTTAAATTGAAAAATATTTCTTTCTGATGGATGTCACAATTGTAACGCACATGTATATAATTTAAGTATTTCTCAATCATCACGGATATTATCAAAATTGATCTATACGATGTTTTCGCAAATTCTGGAATGAGAAGTAACTTACAAAAACGGATTGATTTAAGAACAGGTTTTCTTTTGCTAATTAAAAGAATTTTTTGTGCGTTACAAGATTTGCACAATTTTATGGATTACGACATAGAAATTATGATTGGAAAAGCTGAACGAAGCTCGAAGTTCTCGGTGGTTGGAATATTTGATCATGATTAATGGTTCTTGCAGTCCAACAACCGAACCTGTCGCATCCCTTCCACTTGCACGGATACGCGTTTAACGTGATCGGTATGGGTCGTTCGCCTGACAAGAACGTGAAAAAGATTAATCTGAAGCACGCGCTCGATCTCGACAAGAGAGGTCTCCTCAATCGACAGTTCAATTTGCCACCTGCCAAGGACACTATCGCCGTTCCAAACAACGGCTACGTAATTTTCCGATTCCGCGCAGATAATCCTGGTAAGTGAACCGACATATCGGTTAGCGTTTCCTCTGTCTGAACATTAAGCAAAATATCGTAGAATCGAGATACGTAAAAACATGTTTGGTTATTGTCAATGTGCCCATTTGAAAACAAACATTTAGGACGAATTTAGTAGTAAGAAAATAACGTGTTGAAATTTTTCTAAAAATATTTTCGTGTTCTAGGATATTGGCTGTTCCATTGTCACTTCCTGTTCCACATATTGATCGGCATGAACTTGATCCTGCACGTGGGGACGCACGCGGATCTGCCACCGATCCCGCCGAACTTCCCGAGATGCGGCGATCATTTACCGCCGATCACACCGCCATCGCTGTTAGACTCGTTTCACTGATCGATCCTGAGGGAGCTCAGATATTGAGGCGGTCCAAAGCATACACGATATTCTTAGCGTATTCCTGTAAATTAGTCAGTATGCTGTAGCGAATCATTCCGTTAATATTTTCGCTCTCGTTGGGTCGCGTTCGTCGAAGAACGTTTACTCCACGGGAGGAATAGAGTGAGAGCGAGAGAGTGAGAGAAAGACAGAGAGTATGAGAGAGAGAGAGAGAGAGAGAGAGAGAGAGTGAGAATGAGAGAGACATAATTGTGGTCCCCGAAAACGATAGTAGAACAAGCGAGAAAAAGAGTTCGATCAGACAGCCGGATACCTCTTATGGTTCCGCGATAGGCGATCGTTCCCAAGACGATAATGACTCGAAGTTGGCGACAATCGATATTTACTATGTCCCAGACGGTTCTGGCCCCGCAAACGATCGCAAACACCGATCCTGGGTAGTTCCAATCTCGTCGAAATTGAAATCGCATGAAAAATAAGTAACATCGAGCGGGCCTGGCGCGCCTAGGACGCGCACGAACGTTAACTAACAATATTGTAACTGTGTAAATAATGTAGAAATAGTCGTTACATTTAATCGAGACAATTATAAGGGAGTAAATGTTTCGGGGGTAAAAGTAGAGCGCGAAGAGAGGGATCCGCGGAGGATACAATGTAGCAGGACCTTTCACCGTGAGAGCCGGTCGATCGGCGATCATTAGGGAAACGCTGTTTAAGGAAACCCGATCCGTTCGATCCAGATGATGCGAGATACAGTACGAGCTCGAAACGCTTCGCTGGATCGCATCCAGGTTCCTAAAGTGGCCTTAGTTAGGGAGGAAATTCGTGCTCGTGTACACTGTACACGGAGCACGCCGGTTGGCTTTCGTTCTTGTCCTCGTGTCAGCCTTCTTTTTTCTTTCCAGCGTAGATCAATTAAGGGGTAAGCTGGGTTGCCTAACACGTGGAACACGTAGGGAATGAGATATTCGGAACGGATAAAACTAGAAAATATAAAACGCAAAAAATATTCAACTTATAGATTAGTGTGTCAAGGATGACTAGGTAAGATTCTTCCCGGAATCGCGGCTTTTTGGAAACGATAGGAGAACTAGTTTAATTTTCGTTCAGCCCTCGGGGGGTTGGTTCTCTCAAATCGATTCGCGATTTCTCACGAGTCTCATTCACTATTTATTATTTGCTCGCCATGGATATTGCGATTCTTCTTCGACAGCAGCTGCGATCGTGAATTGAAACGAGCACCGTCGTCGTCGGGAATCTTTCTCGTTTCGGACGTGATCGTTCTGTACTTACTTTCATACGTAATCTTTCTCTATTTACCCCAAAAGACGTCGCATCGCTTTCTCTGCGACAGAGAATGCGTTCTGCGACGATGCACTGTGCGGAGACAGGAAGATCAATAAAACATGCTCGTCGTTGATCGAGACACCTAATAGTTCAGTGCTGTTCCAGCAGACGAGCGCAAAAGATATTCTACTACGTGATTATTCCAGAAATTATTAGAATGTTATTTCATTAACAATATCGTTCATAGTAAAAGTAAGTATTGTTGTTGATCATCGTTAGTCACTCAATAGTAAAGTTTCGATTTACTTTTGCACTCGAAGAAACTCGAACACACTGTCAACTAGGGTTAACACCAACGAACGGGATCGTGGCACGGATTTCAGCGAGAGGGAGAGAGAGTGGAGCATTTTCTGGTCTCCGGGCGGTGTTAGTATACGTTTTACTCATGGTGCCTCCGTTTTCTTTATCGCGGATGGAGAATACATCTTACGGTTACTCGCAACTCACAATTAACGCTTTAGTGGTCGGTCGTGGCGTTGTGCAGGTGCGACTGCATCGTTGCACGTGCGCCTCCGTCACGATCCGCGTTTTGTAGATAAACCCCTCCTGGCTCGTTTCGCTGAATACACACGACGGGACCGTTAAAACACGAAATACTCAATTGCGACGCTACTACCCAGTCACACTAAGGGGACTGGGCTAACGAGCAAACGTTTAACAGCAGTCATTGTTCAATGTTCAACGCTCCGCGTCTCCCGCGATGCCGAGCTCCGCGGTGTCGTTCTCTTGTCTGTCGAAGAGCGTGTTCCGTCTGCCTTGTAATTTATTCCTCGCGATACCCATTCGCGACCAGGAACATTCTCTTGCGTCAACTTTTTCATCAGAGACACTCATCTTTCGTCTCGCCGCGATCGAAACCGCGGCAACTACGCCACGGTTTCTGCGAACTCAGTCGACTGATGCAAACGAATTTACACGGAAACTTGCTTCATTAATGATTTTCATTGGATTTTGTGTCATCTTTTCTGATTTAGTCTGACGACGAAAATGAGCCGTTTAATGCAAAAACAGTTCATCATCATTGAATCATGAGGAATTAAGTAAAATCTTGTCAAAAACACATTAAAATGATGTTAGGAACACGCTAAAATTATGTTACAATTGTTTTATTTATTGGCGATCGAGGTGTGGTGGTAAATCATACAGACAAATATAGTGTTGTTAACGTTATTATTATACGGATGAAATGAAAGGAAACTTTATGGCGAATACCGGGTCTGCATCGATCCACACTGTCCTTCTTCATTAATTTTGAAAAAGAAATTGAATATCGGTCACTTTATATTCATTACAAATAACGGACGGTCATAGGTTGCGAATCTTTATGCGATATAAAAATTGTTTGCACCCATTGCAAGATAAATTCTTTTGATTTGTTGATTTCTTTCAATGTTATATACTAATTTTTGTCATCAATGCATAAAGTCAATAGCCTAGTCATAAGTTTCATACTGTGAATACATAATAACATACAAAAGATTTCAGTGGAATCGTTCGTCGATTCGAAGTGGAACGTGACTGTCACTAGTCAGACGTTAACGGATTCGATTGCTTGTCACTCAAACAACACTTATTCTACTGAAAGTCGCGCTGTATTTTTACATTAGCGGTGAAAGGATAGACTAATCGTCATCTTCTGAACATTCGAGTTAACCAGTGTCATTGAACACAGCATTCGTTCGCGAATAACATCGTTGTTGTCAATTTTCTTTTCCCTGTTAATTTATTTGCTCACATTTTACATCGATGCGTAGACGTACGTTTTCTAAATGTATTACAAAACGGTTCGTCACGAAGAGGATCCTTCATTGAAGATTATCGCGAATTTACTGTTGAATCCTTTGCCACTGAACTCTTTCGCGTTTCTGGAATTAGAGTGTCGAACTTTTGTATACTTATTTATGCGACGGAACGCCGGCGCGTTTCGCAAGTTATGGTGCACATACAGATGAGTTTTCGTGTTTTTGTACAGGTAGTATTTAAGCGAGTAATTCGCGTATACTCCGTTATCAGATAAAGATGTACATTTAATAATAAATTTGTTTTTAAAAATTCGTCTACAATTTTATTTGGAAACCTATCCTTTAGAATATGTAGTATTATGGAAAGTTCAAACACATGGCAGGAAAAATTTCTGTGTTTGAAACGTGGGTCCAATATTTTGATTAATTTTGATCGAATACGTAATTATGAGAAAAACTAGTAACGTGTAGTAAGTGCCGAAGTACTTATCCTAATTAATTTTCATTGTCGTGCGATAGAAAGATGCATTGACCTAACTTTCTCAAAATCCCAGGACAACGGCTACGCGAGAAACTAGACTACTCTCGTCATTAATGTTAACGAATCCTCTGTTAAATGAAGTTGCAAAACTAGCGGTGCACGGACTCATTCAATTAAGCCAGAAGAATACAGTTATCCGGAGACGCGGTTTGTTCCCAGTAATTAACGAGAGTAAGAGTGAAAGCATACATTAAAAACAGCATGCAGTAAATATTTATATTCGCCGTTCCGATTAATTATTACCCTGTGGAAATCGAATGCAGCTAATGAAACCAAACGTGTGCCAAACATAAATTATTCATTTATATTAAAAATGTATTTTCATCTCGTAATTGTATTTAATAATTGATTTTTCTTTAAGACGACATAGCTTCAACAAGAACGTTGATGCAATAATAATTTATACATGAGATCTGTGTTCGATATTGAACGTATTTTGTATTCGAATTTCAAACAAAAATTGAAAGTAAAGAAAAGTAGTTATTACTTCCCCTTTGTTATTGAAATTAATACTTTGTTACTAATAATTATAAATTACCGACAGCTGTGTATAAAGTATGAATTATTCATTGAAGATCAATCGTAAAGAGCATATTAGTGTTCAGAAAGCGTAAAGCGAACTTGGAAAAAGGATTTTCTCGAATTGTAAAGCGAGATCGGTAAAAGTATTTTCTTGAATTGTAAATAGTGCTAATTAATCAATCACTGTCATTGAAGCAACCATTCATAATTCGACCTTGACAGACTACTTAGTATTATAATATCGTACTATGTACATGCGTGTCTCCTTACGTGACAAGACATATTCACGAATGTTGCATGCAACCAGGGTCACCTCGTTCAATATGAATCTATGAATGCTTTATAACTTGATTGTAGAGTAACCACGTTCTAGTTACGTCGTTTTCTATAAATTCACTAAATCATGTCGGAACCTTGTTAAGAAACAAGCACGACGTTAACATGTTATTTAGCATTATTAATTGCCAGGAAAATTTATACCATTAACTTCGCACTAACTGTACACTTAAAAATAATGAAAAACATTTTCCCTTCACCAAGTTTTCGGATAAGGAACTCATTAAAAAATCCGATAGTTTCCTTAAACTTTTAATGTATTTGTAGCATGTAATCGTGACTCGTTGAACATGGAATGTTTCATTGAGCTATCAGAGAATAGATATATATATTCATACATATATATATATAATATCGTGTCAAGAACGGAACAAAGTCGATGATAAATTTGTTCCCGGCCGCTACACTCCGCGGATTTTATACAAAACATCAATTTTTTGATCGTGACGGCAGTAAGTACACCTAACTGGACAGCATAGACACTACACTAATTTTGATGATAGAAGGCAACGACGCGCGTCGACAGTCACGAAGGATGAATCCCGATCAATGAATTTATGTACAAAAGCGTTCGTCTAATTCCACTGAATTAAGTACGATACTGCCCAACATCGTAAATACTAAGTACCTATATTTATGACTATCATATGATACATACACGATCTAGCAGAGGAACCTCCCCCCGAGCGAAGACATAAACAAAACATGAATAAGATCACCATAACATCTCAATACCGAAAAGATCATTAAATCCAAATGTTAACATCTTTGAAATTCGCATGTGTCGCCGTCGGAAGAAGGTGCGGATAACTATACTGATAGTTGAAAATTAGTACAAAAATACTCTTCAAGGCAAGAATTGTTTAACCTTTTTGCGTACGTAATATATTAGTAGTAACTATTAAGGACACACGGAGTTACGAGGATCAATCCTTAAGGCTTTAACAAATGTTTGAAACGACGGTGTCTCGTTACGATGTCGCTGTTCATCGAAACGAAGATCAACTTATCGTTTAGTGGGTCGCTACCGATTGATAGTTTGCGTCAAAAACGACCTCGAACACCGATTCCATCGAGTCTCGGTGTTCGTTACAAGTGGTCGCTGCGTTAAAACGGAGAATTACTATTTTAGATCGTTTAATAGTTTAATCGATGGTGATCGTTCGCTCTAAGTTTTTCGTTAGGGGCGGCTATTAGTTAATTATTTTCCAGAATAATGGGAACCGATGTTCGACGGCGGCCCTCTGTGATGATGATGATGCTTCTGACCCGGCCCAGAGTATCTGCTTCCTGGTCGCGAGTGAACTATGGCGTAATGGTCGCTGTTCGTCGATATCGACCTCGTCGAGTTCATCGTTGATCCTCCGGAAGCGTATCCTTGCTTCCCGTTCAGAGAATACCTACAAACATCGTCAACGTTATAATAACATTCACTTTCAAATTTTTATCACTTTGCAATTATTGAAATCTAACAAATTGTACTCCAATTCAATTCATTGCTGTACAAGGATAAAATTGCTCTGACCAAAACAGGCACAGGTGCATCTTCTCAGATTACGAAGATACATCTGAAGTGCTACTGCACGCATGAAAAAAAGTTATAATGAATCCGTCACCATGTTCCCGCCACATAAATAAATCTAAGGCAGACGGGGGTATCGTTGAAAAAAAGACAAAAGTCGGAATCAAACCTCGAGCCATATTGGGAACCATGCCAGCTGCGATAGGGATCGTAATCTTCGATGATCGATGGTTCTTTCTCGATGATGTCGGTCCTGGTGCAACTGCAGGTCATCGCGGAGCAGAGGAATATGTTGATAATGAGCATGATGAGGAACAGAATGCCAAGAGCTACGGCCAGCCATAGCAGCCATAATGGGTGGACGCTGCCGTCCTCGTACAGAGTTTGTACAGCTATTAAACAAGATATATCGACATTGAAACCTATTAAGAGTTTATTTCCAGACAAAAGGTTCATCGGGAGCGGGTTTAATTAATTAATCGTCCCGGGTAAAAGTTCGTGGATAATTTTAGTTACGGTATCGACGGAATACATATAGGTTAATTAGTATCAGTACGTACGCGTCTATGTGTATGTGTATATGTATGGTGATTGTGTGTGTACACGTATGGACTATGAAAAGTACTCGTTGGAATATTTACATGGCGTTTGACCAGGGTCAAGAACGAACACGCTCGTGCCCGCAAGAAGCACTCCTTCCTCGCCGCTCACGCTTTGCCCATTAATTAAAGACGCTCCCTTTATTTCTTCCTCGTTATCGCCTTCGCAAATAGGGATACCGCAGCTTCCTGGAGGAAAGAAGATTAACGTTTTACGTTTCACCTGTTATCTCGGAGATGCAATTTACCGTTCCACGCACGACAGACGCACACCGGTCCACGAAGTCGGTTTAGAAGCTCACGAGTACCGAACGAAATTCATTTCAGTAAAACAGATACATAATATCCCCTCAACACATAACTTACCGGCGACTATTTCGTAGATTATGCTCGTGATTCACGACTGAGCTTTTCGTAAAATATTATTCAACGCCGATGACAGTTTCGGTCATAAACCAACTTCAAGAATGTAATCGCCACTTCCGAGATTATTCTTTAGAAGAATATATTTTAAGTTCCTTTTTGGTATGAAACAGTCGGTAAGTAATGCGTTAACGATCGTCAAGGGACATATGAATAATTTTGAACTTTCGCTCTGTTGTTCTGTCGCTGGAAACTGAAGAGCAGCTAAATCCTGATTTGGGACTAGGGCGGAACGGGACAGCGACCCCGGGAAACGTGAAAAGCGCGGTAAAAAGAGAAGGAAAACCGTAATGACGAGGGACAGCCGCGTTGCGAGCGCACACATGTTCATCTGATAGCGTAGGGTACTTCCGAGGGAATATGTTAATCCACGGGGCTCGAGTTGAACGGCACACTGTAACCCAGATTCGGCACGCAGCGCTCCGTAATCGGGAAATCAGTCAACGGATCTGTTTACCTCGGCACACAGCGATGTCGCATTGGAAATGCACTTGCGGACTGTCAGGAAACCGGAACATCGAGAACAATGTGGCATCCGCCAGGCCGGTGTTCCGATCGTATATGAATTTCGTCATGACTCGAGCCTTCACGGGACACCTTTGTCCGATGGAACAGAAAACATTGCGTAACCGTGATTATCATCATTCCGTCTCGATTCGCGCGAAATTGGCGTCATTAGAAGCGCACGGTATCTCGTTATTCATCGAGGAACGACAAGGCTCTTCGCGCCATCCATACGACGTTTTTCAATTCATTTTATCTGGCCAACTCGCGGCTTTGATTCGTTCCCAATAGATCGTGGAGGCTGCACGTCAATTCAAATTTTCACACAAGAGTTTAGAGGAACATACCGCAGGATAAACTTGATTTTCTGCAGTCTTAGTGGAAACTTTTGGATTCATTCGATCAGGCTAACCTGTGGCTTTGATTCGTTTGTAGTAGCTAGATTATACAAGCTGCATGTAGTACTTTGAAACAAGAATTTAAAGAATCGAACATCTGGCTACATTTAGCAAAAATATAGAAAAACAGTTGAAGGGAGAACATAAAACAGCACACCCGTTTGAACGCAAGTTATTCATTGATTCCGGCAGAGATTGCCGCGCTTCCGTGACTAAAATGCAACGTACCCCTTGTCGTCGATCAGCTGTACGCTGTTGTTTCGCTTATTGAACGCGAAGCAGGACTTCACCTTGATTCCGTACATACCTGTAAAGAAAAGGATTGATGAAAGTGCATCACCCGGCATGCGCTGCACACACGAGCGAGCGGCGCGGTGCGCGCGTATCGCACGGGCTCGTTAATTCCAATTAAATGCAAGGGTGAAATGGAAGTGAGAGATGCTGTTACGAACCATCTGGTCGCGAGATCTCCGCACGCAAAGTATAGTTGTGACCATAAATAGCCTCCTGCACTTTGTGCCCCCCGTCCAAAAGCCGCAGCGACACTAACGAAGTCTCGTTCCTGCAAACAGAGAAAACGATCGTAACGCGTGAAAATTGTATACAACCCCTGCTAGCCGTCGCGCTTCCCCGCGCGATTCCCAAGAGATACGAGCTAATATTAATAAAGGTTATGCGTACTTCGCGTTTTTGAATCCGGGCTTTCCGCACGTAATAACATAAAATTTATCGTCTGCCAGCTCCAGGGTCTTATGTATCCGCACCGCGATGGGGATGGAACGCTCCTCGTTGTCCTGCAAGAATTACAACGAGATTAAGGGGAATCTGTTACCGATGCGATTAAAACCAGTGGTCGCAGCCGCCGAGGCACTTTTACGCCGATTTAATGCCGGTGTAAGTAAACTATTCTACGGACAAATGCGCGAGGCTGTTTATTCCGCAAGGGACACCGAATCAAACGTATTTGCGAGAGAAACAATGATTTTAAATTACGAATCGATCGTTTGACGAAACAATGTGATCGAACGAAGTGCAGAGTTCGTCAGACTGCGAGCAGCCCTGGCTTCGAAAGAGACGATCGATTGTTTACAGTCTTGATTGGAATTAAATTTTGACGGGGTGTCACTTACATTATTTACCGAGACGCCGCAGTAGTCAGGAGATCCTTTGGGAGCTAGGAGATTAATAGCGAGGGTAGCATGGCTCGAGCCGTTCCCTGGCGCCATACACTGTGGCGTCCGAAAATCTCGTGCGTGAACAGCACCCACGAAACTCTGGTTTAGATTCACTCGTATCGTCATGTGGCCGGCTTTGCATGTCGCCGTGACCGTTGGCTGGAACTCGGTGTCCGCTAATTGGCCGGTGACCTGTGACGGAACAAAAACGCGATTGAATTCTCCGAATCCCCTCAGTTACCCGGTAATTGCGCCTCACATTGCCAGACAGCCGTGAAAATAATTATCCATCTCCGGAATTTGATCAATGCGCATCGTTGGGCAAAACAATGGAAGCACCGCATGTGACAAGAAAACTCTTAATTAACATTACGTAGAATTATAATATTTCAATCTCGAGACTACAGTAAATTAAATATATCATTTTAAAGGTTTCATTAAATTAAATAGTTTATTTTCAACGCTGTCTGCACGATGTAAAACGAATACTAAAAGCGACTAGCGAGCATTGCCTTTTAAAGACAACAAGACCACATTAATCGAGACGTTGCGCGTGTTTCTTACGAAATACGTCTGAACAAGTAAATGTGTCCACGAAAACATTTTTAGAATTTCAGTAATTGTAAAATGAAGAAACCGAAATCCATCATTTTGACAGGTCCGGTGGTTCTGGTGTTAATATTGCGCGCATAAAGTTTCTACACATTCTTTGATCTGTCTCCGTAACTAATGGACTTAAGATCGTAATTTTCTCGAAATTCTTCGACGACGCGTTGATTCGCCGTGGCCGTTCTTAATTAGGCGAGCCCCACGCCTGTTCCATCTCGCGTTTACGGCGAGTGAATTTCTTTTTCATTCGGCATGTCGAAAGCGAGTCTGGAACGCAAGTGCCGCACCACCGCGCCGCGCCGGCCCAACCGGCGAAACGAATTTCTGTTAAAATCAATATTTGCCGAGTTAACGAAGTGGTCCCGGGGTTCGCACTCTACGTTTCAATTAATAGTCGAGTACATAACCGCACGTTACAGCTGCATACGCGGACGAAATCCTATCCGAAAACTCGCGCGGAGAATCAATCACGTGTGTCTGGAGAGTTTAATATTCGATTTCAGTGTCAGATGGATATCCTTACATGAAAGTGTAACTACCTTGTAGACAATTTCACTGCGATCGTACGAACGATACGCGTTTTACGACGTACCGGTGCTCAAATCATGGGAACGGGACGGGGTAAAAATGGATCACTCTCGCAATTAATATTAACGCGCACAGCTAATTGCCACCGGCGCGGCTGGTTTAATTGCGCCAGTATAATTGCTTCTTGCCCTTAAAACCGTGTGTTCGGGATTCGTTCCTCTTTCGCGCCGGGTTCTAATTATTTATCCGTGGAACGAGCCGAAATTTTAATCGGGATCTGCCTGTCGAATGCAGTCGCTCGCAGACTTTGGAGTTCGTTGCTTTAGCCCCGATTTTAAGTGTGCTGTGCGTGCTGGGATAAGTCTAATAGGTTGAAAATAATGCAACAATATTTTCCTTCTACTCTATGAAGTCCAACCATTCGTTCCTGTCGCAAATATCAGAACATCCATAAAGTTGTTCCAATGTTTCCCCCGTTTCATGTTCATTCCCCTAACTTTCCTCATGAATTCGTAAAACCTAGACACAGAGTCTAGCCATTAATTTCTATCGCGAACATCAGCGAACAGATCCCCAGTCAGGCAATAACAGTCGGCTCCCCGAAGGATACGAGGAACCATTATGAATTCGTAAAAGGCTTGGTCGACGGCAAAAAGAGAGTCAGTCGCAGCATCCCGCGGATAATAGGATAGATGGCAGTCGGGGATAGGGGATCGGCACGCGGGTAGATCGGAGATGAAAAAAGGAGCATCTGTCAAAACGCAAGGACACTGGTATACGTTGCCATGTCGCGTTCTCATAATCGATTAGCCGTCCACGGGCAGAGGAATCCTTTTCTGTAACCCAACGCGTCTCCCCGATCCTCCTGCCGAGGACGAGAAAGAAAGAAAGAGGCAGAGAAAGAGTGTGTGTGAGAGAGAGCGACACAGAGAGAGAGAGAGAGAGAGAGAGAGAGGGAGAAAGAGAAAGAGAGTTCGTTGAAGCATTTAGGACTGGTGGCCTTGCGAACGCCTACGTCCAGACCTTTGTCTCGGCGATGGTGAGTGCCTATGCTCGTCGCAGCATCTCCAACCTAGCCCGAGACCGATTTTATTGTTGGTGTATCCGTCCGCGGGCACCGCTGTGCTGGACATTCCTCGTGTACACGCGTGTATACGTTATCCGTGGCCACGAAGTGGTCCGGCCGCATGAAATTGAAAGTTAGCGTGGGCCGATAGCTACCGCCCAGACCGGTCCCAAGTTTACTTGGACATTAACTTACCGATCGGGCCAGGAAAATATCACCGGCTTGCGTTACGGGGACCGAACGCTATCCTTCGAACATCCAAAATGCGCATTTTCAAATCGAAACGCAATGGGGCTCTATTAAATTTCACTGAAATCTGCTCGGCTAAGTTTACCAACTCTCCTCCCCCAATTCAACGCCTTGAGCGCGACGAAACTACCTCAGCAGACATGAATCGAATCGAAACAATATGCACGCCACCCCTGACGCTATTAACCCCTCCAATCTATATATGTCTGCGTAGAAAATTTAATTTTTCTCAGCTGTGTTATTTCTTGAATTGATGGAAACCTCAATACAGTCTTACAACTAGTACAGGGGGAAACGAGCCAGTAATTTCGATGTATATCGAGGCATCATTTCGCGCGGTGCCGTTTGCTTCGCCGCATTTTCGACCCAGATTCTCGCAATTCATCGAAATGGATCTTTCTTTATGGTCATAATGCAACCCCAATCGACGTCTTAGCGACCGGTGACTATCTCGAAAGGAATTCGCTAATTATAGCTTTGTCACGAGTACGCGTTTAGAGCTCAAGGCTTTACGTAATCAATACGCAGCTGGTTCCAATTAGCGGATAGTTCAATGAAACCGCGACAGTCAGTCAGAAGTATGCATCCGCTGCCGGAGAACGTCCCGGAATTCGGCGGAGTCGCGAGAAACGCAACAGCCGCCGCCGTACCCATTCCTGGCGTTCTCTAATTTCCGTCTAGGATCCGCGGAGTCACGGCAGCCAGGTGTAATTACTATGATTCACAATCGCTCTGCCGCCGTGCGGCCGGCACGCAACATTTGATACCTCACGAAATCTGTTATTTCTCTCCATTGACGTGCGATTCTGCGCGGCCGACTCGCGTGCTCGGATCGGCGAAATTCCAGCCGGATAATTTATGGAGTTTGAACGGAATTTATGAACAGCTACACAGGTAATTCTTTAACTGTACCGGCAGCTCCAAAATTGGAGATCCAAGGCGCAAAGGCGAACCAGACGAAATTAGAAAAATTTAATAAGACCATTTTTTGTTAATATCATGATCTTTGTAATTGAAGGATAATTTATGGAGTTTGAATGGAATTTATGAACAGCTACGAGATAATTATTTTATACGATACGAAGTAAAAACAGGCTAGTAAAAATGTAGAAAAATTTGATCAGAGAATTTGCACACTGTCCGACAGATTTCATTTTCGATCGAAGCGTATCATCATCGTGTCTCGTTTTTTGTTGCACACCGATCAGAGATGCGTCGATGCACGCGATTTTCCGTGACCATGGGAATTTTTATACTAATAATATTGATATTCCGATCTGTACAATTAGGGGATATTGGGCTGTAGGTCGTGTTATTACGGTGCAGAAGTATTCCATTCTTTACGAGATGGGGCCAACAATTCACGGTTCACGAAAGCGTGTTTCAACGGAAAAGGAGAAACACGAAAGGCGTAAGATGATCTGTACGATAACGTGACATCGGCTAACTTACTTTCGGCGATAACTAGATTGCTGATACATATGCAAATTCAGATTCTTGCAGATTATTGCGAGAAAACAGGAATTCGTAGTCTCTATTGAGGATATCGATCGATTAAAGAAGCATTAGAAATACTGTTAGATATCTTCGTGATCGGAGCATGATTTCTCAAATTGGTAGCGTGCGAGTGTGCGCTTAGAAGAAGAAAAAGTGTTTGTAATGTGTTGTAAAGCGTTTTTGTTTTTTGCTCGTTCGTAAATCAGTTTAAACTGATTGGAATTTGCGAATGTTCCGCAATAGTGTATCGTGTTCATCGAAGTTTATACTTCCTTCTGATTTGAATGTGTATTAGAGTCGTTCGATGATAGATAACTATTCCTCAATCTTATCGATCTACATGTTTCTGTTCTGTCGAAAATAATTGGTCTATATGTAACTATTTATAGGAGTCATTGATCGAGGCAAAAATATTATAACTGTACTGGGAATTTTTATGCTCTCAGGCGTTTATAAGTTCGTAAAACAATTTTGTATTTTATATACGGGTTTTAAAATTGCATTCAAGGTATTATTAATTATTTGATTAAATTCTTTAATATTTTATACGTGCCTCGATGATTATAATAGTTATCCGCCCCACTCCGATCAAACCAGACTCATAACGTGTGAGTTATGGTAGTGGGCGGACAGGTATTGTGGCTATCGACATGTGCAAGGACTCATTTCGGAAAGCAGACCACGACAAGCTGATTAAACCGAGTCTTAGAGAAAACGACAGTGATATATTTCCTCTGAAGAATGGAACAAATACACGTCGCAACGATTATTGCGACAAAAAAGAAATTCTTTTTTAACTTACCTATATCTGTTCTCATCGATACTTCTATTAGAACATTTTCTAAAACGAGTTTCACTTTCGATCCCTCGTAAAATCAATTTTTTTACTTGGAAAAATTGACCAGAAAGAAGTGAAATTTCGGGTTTCCGTGCAGTTACATGTTATGTACAGAGTTCGAACGAAACCGTGCGTCGCTAACTTTCCTCTCGGCGCAGCGGTATAAAAACGAGGCCGTAGGACAGTCATTTGCCGTTAACGGCCTGACGTAATCATCGTTCCCGTCCAGGTATGCAGAGGTATAGACGAGAACGTTGTGTATAGTGGTCGTCGGTGACATCACGGGAACCGGCGCTTATATAAACGAAAGTTAACATGGTCCACCGATTGGATAACCACGTTGGGTGAGTTCCGTTATGTGTATGTATTCTCCATCGAATTTCGCTCGTGTGACACGTGACCGTAGAATTAATCGTTTTCTGTCGGCGCGGTGAAATGTACTTAAAATGTAAAATATAAAAGAAATGTATATAAAATATAAAAATGTCATTGTATCTTTTATGCAATTATCTCCGAAGAGCGAACGAGGGTCAAGCTCGGATATGTAAACTGAGATCTTCCTTGAGATTCAGATTGCACTACTTAAAAAAAAAATGGCAGAGAAGTCGCGTCCGCATCGTAGACCTTGACTAAATGATATTCGCGTGATCTCAACGGCTGCCCTGAACAAAGTTGCGGATCACGAGCGATGCAACCGCTAACGAGTGACTTTGCTCGTCGACGGGGAAAGCAACAATTAGCCGGGTTGGACGCACGCCTGGTCACGGAATAGAATAATTCATGTACAAGGGACGGTGGAGGACAAGTGGCCACTTAGTAATTCGCTACGATAGAATGTACATTATCGGCAATCGGTCGGCCCGACGATAAATCACCGATATTTTTTCGTTCTTTCCGCGCCGCGCGCAAACTTTCGTTGCCGGTGTGGAGAGAATTACAAAGTGTTTCCCTGTGCGCCAATATACGCCAATGTAAGCACGTCTCTGTCTTTCTGCACAAATATGGCTCTGTGTATATGAGTGTGCGTGCGTGTACGTGTTTCGGGCCGCGCGTTCCCGTACAAGCGCTCGCGCGCGAATTTTACGCGTGGATAGCGGCAATGTATCAAGATTTAATCCGACCGCCTCGTGGCCGCAATGTTTCAACACATTCCGATAGTACACACCCATCGGCGAGTATGCGAACCGCAGGAACGAGGGCGGAATAGTATCGACTGCGAAGCGGCCTGCATTTTTGGTAACCGGATGAAATACAGCGCAGGACGTATCGAGACACACGACACACACCGGCCTGTCCAATACGACGGGCCTGTTTTATCGAGCGAATAAATAGAGGCTGCTACGCGTAAACGCGGTATTATGTTACTCGGTTCGATCATTTTTCCGGGAAATTTTTAACATTTCACTCCGTCTGTCACCGATACCTTTCACAGCCGTACATTTAGAGATTTCTGAATGCAGGCTTTTCGAAAATATGATTGCGATCGTGTTTCCATTGAAACGTCTAGGTTCAACTATTTTTACATGCATATTTCTGGCGATGGAAAATAAACGTTGGAAATGAAAAAAGTTGATATTTTTAATTATTTTATAAATTGTTTCCGAGATTTGTTTGTCTTATTAAATTTTATTGCTTTATGAACATATTCGTCGTTGGTTAGAACGTTCCTCGTTCCATTAATGTTCTCTCGTGTTTCACAAGTCTGTACACATCATAAAAGCATAAGTAACTGTAACCTACTAACAATCTTGCATATAAAATTGTGAAACGTGCATTGGCTCGTAAACCAAGTCATCGAACGTATTCCAGCGTATAATTAGCTGACTCGAGGACTGACGACCTAGTTTTTTTAACACTAAACTTTTAAAAATAACAATATAATTGCATGCGTG
This sequence comes from Lasioglossum figueresi, assembly GCA_028455805.1. NCBI lineage: Eukaryota > Metazoa > Arthropoda > Insecta > Hymenoptera > Halictidae > Lasioglossum > Lasioglossum figueresi. The sequence continues at coordinate 3,488,029 of CM052200.1, forward strand.
ACAAAAACTAAACTGCAACAACAACAAAAAGTACGTTCAAAAACCTAAATGTTGAATTTGATGTTCAAAAAACATCATTCCATTATTAATTCTAAATTCGTATGATCGCGACATCAAGCTAAAATAAACAAAGAACAATGATAGATTCTTACACAGAAAAAAGAAATTGCGTCCCATGCCACACATAAAGATCCGTCTACAACGAACGCGAAGTAAAATGTGTGTTCAGTGAGAGGAGCACAAAGGAAGACGCGAAAGTTCCGATGCATCGAATATTATATAAAGGATGCTGCCGCATCGTATGCACGCCCGCTTTCATTAACGATCTAGTCATTATTTTAGGCGCATTATATTCGAAGGAGAAACGAGACCCGACTACAACAGACCACGCAACTCTGAGACTCGAACATAATGGAATACAAGGGATCCTCGGTTGCGAACAGCAGAGTTCGTTCCACGGCAGATCTTCTTAAATCGTACACTTTCACATGTTCCGACTGTTCTTTCGAACCGTTTCCACCGTGCGTAAATTTAAGAGCTGTTACCGGTGCGGTGCCGGTGCATTCAGCTTTCACTTATACGCTTTCGGGTTTCGAGAGGTCTGCTCCCACAAACGCGGGCGGAGATGACGAGCGATTCGATCAGATATACCGCAAAACTAATTTACAATTATCTCCTGCCACAAGCGCGTCTGATAATGAGCCGTCGAATCGTTAAACAGTGGTCTGGACCGTACACTTTTACGCCGGCGGCCTCTCGTATGTTTCGCCTCTCGCATAATTGATCCTTCTTTCCAAATGCTGGCTGCAAGATACTATCGGAGAACTTTCCACAAAATTGGATTGCTCGTTCGTCGAGACGCGTCGTTATTATTAAACTGCGGATTTTATGCATTTATGAAAAAGGAAATGAGTGGATCAAATACAATAGAAAATGTGTAAAGAAGAGTGGAAGAATACTATTAAATTGATTTTAGCTTACACGAATAACTGATAGAAGAAACAAATGTTTACGTAACTGTTGTCTCACGCAGAGTCAGAGTTCATTCATTTGCATGAAGACGCGCGATCAATTTCCAATAAGCTGGTTTTCTGCGGAGTTACGAGGCGAGCAGCTTTCAAATCGCGACTACGGCGCTAATAATTAGCTCACGTGCTCCTAAAGACCGCGGTCGCATAATAGTAAATTATCGTCAGGGCAGGAAGTAGCGAAAGTATCTGTTCGTTGTGGAACGAGCGCACGGTGAACGCTTCTTCGACGGCGCGGCGGCGGGGAACAAATTGACGGTCGGCCATATTGTTCACCACGGAAATTTCTCCGAGGACCTTCGTTCCTGGAAGTTGTTCGGGCATTAACTCGCACGCCGTTCAACGTAAACGCTTCCCCCGGCTTCCGTGTAAACAGTCATTTTTTAGCGATACGTCTGCCGTTAGGTTTTCGAGGCGTAAAATCAACGAAACGATCCGATCGGAAATTACGGCGTAAACTGGCGGCAGCAACGGACCACGGCAAGACTCTTCGAAGGGGCCCCCGGTCCGTGTCTCTTGCCGAGCGAAAATTCCGGCTCGGTGTTTGTTGCAAAAGAGAAGAGAAAAGGGGGACCGAAAAGAAAGCCGAAGAAAACGAGCGCCCTGAGAGAAGTTAGACGAAAGAGAACGAGCGGGAGGAGAGGAGGGCAGGGTCAATAACATAGGTTTTGGCTTCTCTTTCTTCCTTTCCCCGTGCAAGATAATTCGAGAGCCGGTTCGAGCCCTCTGGCCAAAGAATGCACTTTCAGCTGCATGTATTGTGTCCGTGCGAGAACTTCGCATTGACAAACGCCCCGAACAGGGCCGGACAGAGACGGTAAGCTGCACGAGGACTACCTCGGAGTCGAGGAAACCAAAGCGAACGACAAAACCGAGTTTTCTTTCAGTTTGCCACGAACGTGGTAGCGTTCGCGTCTTAAAATATGAGTTGTTCAACGGTTGAACGGCACCTTTTACAATGGCGTTCCAGCATATGAAGGAACTTTGCGCGCCGAGACACGGAAAGAATGAAAATTCGAGGAAGGAAACGCTGCTGGCGCGGACACTTGGCGACATGTAAAATGTTGAACGGCGTGGAAAATTGGGTATTTTCTACTCTAGGACCGAGAAATCTGATGCAATTGTATGGACAAGTAGAAAATATTAAACTTGACGTAAAATAAATCGTTTCATTCCAAACAAAATTTCGCATGACACGAAAAGAATGAAATTCGTGAAAAGGACTGTCATAAAATGTTGATGTCTAGGATTGAGAAATCTGCACATGAAAATATTGCACACGGTGCCTGTGATCACGCCTCTTTTAAACTGCCGACACCTCTATGTTATTAATACTACAACTTTTAATTCAGAAGTGAAAGCTGGATCGGGGATTAAGATTGCGTCCGCTGTCAGTTAGGTGACAATTCTGATCGCTAAACCACACGCCTCCGAGGATCTTTCTTCTCCTAGTTCGTGTGGCGTACAACATGGTCTTGCCGCCTGTGGGACTTGTGTGATAAATGTTGGATACTTAGACAGCTCACAATGGACACGTAGGAGCACGACATGCGTACATGATTGAGGTAGTACAACTGACATCGCGAGCGTAGGACAATCTGCGGTCCTGTGTAATCGGAGCATCTTGTAAAAAGCGCCTCGGGAAGAGTGGGGCCGCAATACATTAATGAAAAGTCACATTAGGCCTAGTAGTAAAATTAACGACCAGCATATAGCGACAGGATCTGTCTGTGAAACAACCAATAAAAATTGTGCAAGCAAAAGTTAACTATGTAAACACGCTATCGAGAGAGATCAAAATCGAGGGACCAAATGTAGATGAACCCCTAAATCCCAAGGAGGCAAGCCTTCGAACTCTGGACAATCTAATCTAGATTGTCAGTCAATCGTCTTTATTGCTAATCTCGGCACTAATCCATCTAATAAGGCCCAAGGCTGCGAATCACTGAACTTGACTTGGATTTCTGAGTTGGCGAGTCTCCATCTGGAAATCGTCTGGTTTAGGTATCGGGGTTTGAGGATGCCCTAACTTGGATTTAAGGAGATTGTACCGTCCAGCACTGATAATTTCATGTCTTTAGAATCGTGTCCTTATCTCCTTAAAATGAAATGTGTAAGGTTCAACGAGTCCATAAGTCAAAGTATCACTTTCTTACGAGTTTGTGGTCATCATCGCTATGCCTAGCGAGCGTGTATGTCAATGTATCATGTTCCCTTGTACCTGAGGTCAAATTTCACTGGGCCTATCGAGTCCTTACATTCAAGTATCGCGGTACTACGTGCGTGCGATGAATGTTATCGTGGTCAAGGTGTCACCGGATTTGTAGAGCAGAACCATAACCATTTGAATTGGATTTTAGTAGGTCGTTCGTCTGCTTATGTTCTGGTTTATGTACAGAACCCTTATCTTCTGACACTTGCAACTTGTCTCTGATTGCATTCAGTCGCTAGCTACATTTTTGCGTTATTTTGCGAGGCTATCTATATTCGAGTGAACTACGATCCTATAGATCCTGGCCCTTTTCACATTCTCCATGTTATAAATCACCTATCGGACATCCTATTCGGCTATGGTAATAAAAACCGAATCAACAGCGGTCTTTATCATTCGTCGCGACTCCACGACCTTGTGGATCTAGCGTTCAGCTGTTTACCAACGTTTCCAATATCAATGGAACCGAACCCACGATCCTCCCTGCATATAAAGCATTGTCTCGATCGTATTGCGAATTGTCTGGCGTAGACTCAGTCACACACATTACCTCCCACGAACTCTGTGTCATCGGTGACGTAATACGTCTAATTTATCTGTGTTGAGAAACGTTAGAACGGAATACATAATACCGAGATGAATATTTAACGTCGAAGTTAAAAATAATACGTTAAATTCCAATACCGACGTTTAGACCGAGACTCGTTATGTTAATTCCGCGTTTTATAAACTGGTTTGTGAAAATATCAAAACACGGTGTTAACGAGATAAAAGTCAAAATGAGATGTAGTCACGAGTAAATGAAAAGAAAAAATATAGAAATGAGAGGTGTAAAATGAGGAGAAAGTCGAAACGAGGTAGAATGTTCCACGTCGAAAAGAATGTTCCTTGTAAAAATAAGAGAAGAGTCATACATATTCGCTAACCACACAACTTGAGACAGTGTGATATTTAAATCATTCAATTTCTTCGTTTGATGCTGGGTTTATCTACTGTAATTGTGCTGTGTAACAAGTTCCTGTAATTCTGGACGAACCGATCGCGTTCGTACATTTAGAAAATTGAACGACCTACAGTTCAGCGTGGTAACAGGAAGTCGAATACCTTTCAAGCAGCGAGTTCGGTGTTTTCTTGCCTAGTGCCCCGTTAAAGTGCCAGTAACTTCAATCTTCGTAAAAGTGCCCAGTGAGCCGACGGGCAAGAAAGAAGGTCTAAAGCACGTAAACAATTACTACAAGCTGTTTCGCGAAACTCGCCTCGTCGGAAAGGCGAATGGCAATGTAAATACCTATAGTACATATATCGCAGTCCGCGAGTGTGACACAGCAGCATTGTTCTACAGAGACGTGACTTCCCCGTATTTTTCAATTACTCTGCCGCGCCATGTGTTGTTCCACGCGTTTAGTATTTTTCCAGACCTTCGCTATAAATTCTCCGCGGGAAGACCCGCTGAGGAAAAAGGACGGGAACTATAATCAATGTAGTTTTGTCCCACCGTGCTAGTAGCACCTCTTTCTTTGGATGGTGACAAAAAAGCTCATCAAACGCTGCACTATTCTCGAAAACGTTAAGAAGCTTCGAAAAATGCTCGAGAGTATTAGAAACACCTAGCGTGAATAACTTCTGTGTTCTAAGTGTGATCAATTCAATTGAAAATGATTAAGAGATAAGAAATGGACAATTTTAAGAGCATGTTTTCGGAACGATGCAGCGATATTATGCAGACAGAATAACTGATTTTTTAAAAAACGAATGTGCCGCGAAAGCGTTGAGAAACGCTGAATCCGCGAGCCAGTGTAAAATTATGCTTCGCGAGCTTTTGCAAGCGGATCGCATCTGCTTAACCTTTCGAGCAGTGGTATTTTTCGTATAATCTCTTCTCGCCACGCAAAAAAGTGGACGACCGGGCGTTAAACAAACAAAGCCGAGGGGGAGAACGATGATTTTCATAACGAGTTTGCATCTCGGGCGTCGCATAAATTATAAACCGATAGAAACGTACGTATGATGCTTGCACCCTGCCCTTAATAACCGTAGGCGTGCGTTCCTGGTGCAGCACGGGGCGTTGCGCGTTCCTCCGTGCGCGTTATTGAATGGCGAAAGTGAATTGTGTGAAATTATTACGATTATACGGAACGCGCGTGGTGCCCATTACCCTCGCCACCTGCGTCGAAATCGATAAGTCGATAAGTTGCAATAATGCCATAGCGTACCAACAGATGGATATTACACGGTCCTCCATGGGAGATCGCATGGCGATATTACTTATCTGCGCGAAACTATCGCGATTTTTGAGACGTCGAAGAAAACGCTCGCCTTCTATAATTTCGACGCTGTTCGGAGAGATGAAAATTGTTAATACCGGCAACGCGACTCAAGAAACATGATAGCAACTCGATACGGTATGAAATCTCATTTTACGTTATCCCTTCAAAAACGACTCCTGTTATTTTTATTCTGTGGAACTTTGTGGGCTGCTGGGCTGTCACTCAAAGCGTTAATCAAAGTATTACGGTAACATCTGCGACAAAAACCGAGAATCGAACGTCGTCCCTGTAGGATCGCCGTGAATATTTTTCCATAATCGCAGCGGTGAATATAAAGCAGAATTCTTTGCGGGGAGATGAATTATTATGATCCAGCTTAAATTCGCGTGCGAAACGAACGCGCCGGGAACAAGTCTCGGCAACTCAGTTTGTAATTTTAATTATCTGTTCGTAAGATTGCAGACACGTGTCCATTAAGAGATTGAGTTTACTTGCATAGGCTCGAGCGTAATCTATTACCGGGACAATCTCTTTATTAATTGACCGGTTCACCTTCGTTATTAAAATTCCAGGATATTCGCGAAGAAGCTACAGATCTATCTTCGACGGTTTCAATGTCGAGCCACACATAATTGCTACCCATTAATCTGATTGAAATCGGTAAAGCACACGGCAATACCGTTGCAATTAATTTATATCCTCGGCGAGGCCGATATGCTTCTCTTATCGACCGCGGAGAGTAGAAAGCGCGTGATTTCTTTTGTATCGTCGTTAATCTGCCGACTGATTAAATCATTGAACAGCGTTACCACCTTCTCGGCGCAATTAATAAACGTTCCTTGTCGCGTGGGAGTCGTCCCGCGGATGTAGACGAATTTAAATATGAAATTGCGTGCTGCGGTTTCGCTGGCTACACCGCGGTTCGATTAATAAACAGGATCGAGTGTTTCTCGTAACGAGAAGGAGAGAAAAACGCTGAAACCGGGCGAGCATGCATGCCAGAGACTGTCTCGTATGGTACGCTGGCCGCAGCCAGACGGAAAAGTACGGCGAAAAGTGAAAGTATGAAATTAAAAAGCAAAAAGGCAAAATTGCATTCGGTTTTACTGCCGACTGAGGTCGCCGAGAAACTCCTCTTCTCTGCGGTCTCGCCGGCGAGCCTTGACTTACACAAGGAATTCGAGCTACTGCGGCTGTGCCAATAACGATAGTGCTCGCTATGTACTCTTACGAAGCTGACAATCCCCGCTAAAAATAGTTGAAAGCGTAATGTATCGCTTTACTGTGAAATTGAAAGACATTTCGTTTTTATTTCGTTAGGAAGACGTTGTTGGCAAGCCGAACCATTCTGTGCGGTTAATACTCCGTCTCGTTGTAAAAGTGATTCATTTTATAACGCTATAGTTAATCGCGACAGCGATGAAAAGCTGAATCATTCGCGGAAATTGGCTAGTAGATGCTTCTTTCGAATTGAATGATCGTATTTCTTGTTTTACGTATTTTTCACTTTCTACGATGGTAATCTAACACTTTAAGGCAGCACAAAAATGATTCTGTTATTCTGATATTCATAAAATCCCTGAATGGAATTTCGCATAAAGACCCGCATTCTAGCAGTGTCTCCGAGCCCCTGCCTCTATTAAAATCAGCTTCAAATAATTTCGCGTTGTCACCGAGGTTTCGTCTCAGCGTTTAAGGATTAAGCTACCGCGTCCCAACAGGCGCAGAAGTTAGTAAACGCGGCATAAGCTACTCCACGGTTTATTCGAAACGTTTTTGTTTCGTTCTCGGAGGCAGCATTTCTAATTCATGCGGACTTACGCCTTCGCCATAACACGGTGTCACGCGTGAACCTAACGCGTAGCATCCGCATCCGGCGTAATGGCAGCCGTACGAGGCAGAACGAAGCACCAGGAACATTTCAATGATTCTGTTCGGACACTGGCATCACCGGTATAATGAGTATGTACGGCGTACCGAAGGAAATCCCTGTCGATGCTGTTTTCTTAAATGTGCCGTACGTCTCCTCCAAAACGACATCATTACGTTTTCTACCGGCGACACATGCTGCCCCTTTATTGTACCGGCGCTTTGCTGCTCGCACACCGGCTCGTATTTGGTCTTCCCGCTAGTCGTATTGCTTTTCGATGTTGGCTCCGAGCGTGGAATACCGATACTTAAAATGTACTTTTAATTATTGATACACGAACTATCCCTTTTAACGACAGAAACATTATTGGCGTGAATTTTATTCGAAATAAAATCCTGTTCGTTCCGTGTCAATATATTCACACAATATAATTAGCTACTACGAACTTTCGTTTTCTTCTGGGAACTTATTAAAGACAAAGAAATTTAGTAATTGCATATGTGGAATAGATCATGGGATTACAACTTATGGAATGACCTAACATATTCCGATCACCGGGATCCCAGTAAACGGGGAATGAAGAATGAACGCCATTTCTCATGAGAAGATAATGTCACCGATGATTCGATTTCTCCGCTATTCAACCATCGTTCACCGCCGAATGAACCGGCGAATGATTGTTTAATACAAAACCGCGAGCAAAAACAGCATTCCTGGGCCGTGAACGGGACGTTAAAACGAGAGCGTGATGCCATGCAGAAGCCCGAGCCGTTCTGCCTCGTTTCGTGGAAAACGGTAAAACACTGATCGTTGAATAAAATCGATTTCCAAGCGAACGGAGGAACGGGAAATAGATAAAGGAATGCTTCCAAGGTGTTCCGGGAAAGAGGATCGGAAGTGATTCCCTGCGAGTATCCCGGAATCGGTTTCCATTCATTTACACAAGGAATGTGGCGTAGTTTTTTTCTTAGTTTCGCTCTTTCCTTGGTAATACGTTCGGGAACGACACGCGTAATTATTTAGCAGTTGCAGCGCCACTCGTTCCACCATTGTGAACAGGCACTTATTTTTTATGTTTCGTGCATAGCTGCGCACTTTACGAGACTTACGAGATGCTGTATTTTTGATAGTCTCCGGCTGGCTTGCAACGAAAATGGTTTTTTAGAAGGGACTCCTTGTAACCTTCGGAGAAATTCACTTTACGTTGAATCGAGAAATTAGGAAGACGTCTATTGGAAATGGGTGGTTAAAATAAACCGATACTCTTTATATAACTGATAATTCTAGTTTATTTCGTAGAGCTCGGAAGGACGTCGTTCAGCGTCGAAGGCTAATTCAGAAGTGAATAGAAAAGTTAAAAAGGGCAACGTGGATAAGTCCGTTGTCCACTTAAGATAAAGGACCAGGTCTGCGTTCTGTTTTCTATTCGGGCATTTAGGTATACGAAACCCTCGCAGACCCATGGGTCCGCAGACATCTGGTTTATTGTTTTAAGATAGAGAAGCCAGTGATTCTCACAGACAACCCAATTCATTTTTGCCTTTTGGCTGACGCAATGTTACAAAATCCAACAACGTCATTGAAGATTGTACGCAAAATGAAAATTATGCTAGGGTGTTCGCTGACACTCTTAATGTTTTCATTGTTTCGTGTTCCACTTACTCAATTTTCTGACAGAACTATAAAATCCATTAGCAATGAATACACGATCGCGGAATGTTTATGTACATTATTAAAATATTTACTTGTTATGGGGCGATCGTGCAGCCAATAAAGAGGTCATTACTATGTCGATTTTCCAATCAACAAACGGAAACGTCAATGACCACGTTGTCGAACACGACCGTGCCTCATTGACCCGTAACACACGCGACGTCATCGTAGTAAATCTGGCGCGTTATCAACCGATGTACCGCTAGCCTCGAACAGATACCTTCAATAATATTGCGTAACGGTATACCGTCACCTAGAGTCGTGCAATAGCACATAAACAATTGCAAAAGAGGGGATACCGAAAAACCGAAGATCACAATTAGTGGTCACCATCTACGTCTCGAACTCTAACACAGTTGCGGGAGATTTCGGGAATACCGATAATGAAAAAAATTTTGAAAAAATTCTGAACCCGTCTTGACTCAACATTTACGAGTTTTCGCACGCCTCCATTGGTCATCTACCGATCTCGGTACTCCAACAGAGTGGATGGCGATTTCGGTTGTTTTTATTACCGTAGGTTCGCGTCGTATCTTTTCTCCTCTTTTGTCTTGAAGGTTTGGAGGGTACGCAACAACCTTGCGGGTAAGTTTAAACAGTCTGAGAGGGACTCATATAGGCTTGCCCACGGCAGCCGGCAAATCAGCCACGTCAGTGGAGATCGTGATTTATATCCGCGGTTCTCCCGAAGGCGACGCCGGGACCAAATCGGCGAAAGAGGCGCTTGCGTTCGTTCGTTCTTCACGCTTCGTGTGCAGTACTCCGGGGCCCTGTTCACGGCTCCACCGAGTGCACGTGTGCACGTCAGGCTTGAAGACGCAACGCTCCTCTTCGATCCGTACGAAATGGCATTGTCGTAAAGATGGAAGGCGTCCGTGAGTCCTGTCTGAATGCTGGCGAAACCGCGGACCGAGAGGATCGATGTTTAACGGCGGCGTCGCTCGCCCTGGGAACCGAGGAGAACCGTTTTCCGACGATGACACGATCGTTCGACCACTGTTCAAATAATAAACGTGCGGTTTTCCGTTGAGAATGGTCTCCGTAATACGGAACTCCTGACTGGTTCCACGGCGACAATGTGTTTCGATGCTCGCCTCCAAAGATTTACTGTTCGTCCCGCTAGTTCCTTCTGCCGATATCTCTGCTTAAATTAAACCTTTGGGGACGAGCGTTGTCATATTAGCTACACAAGGTGTGCAATCTTTACCAGTCACGAGCAAGTAATTCAACTATTGTAGTAACGATAGGTCAATATATATTTGTATCTCTTGGCGGAACACCGAAGACTTTGGATATAGAATTTCGTTTCCTGAGAAAAATACGCCGGTAAGCGGTAGCGTATGAAACTGTTTCGTACATCGAGCGAGGCTGTACTGTACTCGAAGTCGTAGTAAATACATGTGCGAAGAATTCTGACGTCCGCTTAAAAAGTCCCGAAGGATCTACAGAGCAGAATGCCGCTTTAACTCAACAAGATCATAAAATTCCGCGTTGCTCCACGGTAAGAGTGTCCTCGAACTTTCTGCCGGCGAAACGAGGCTGAAGCTCATCGAGGAGATTCGCTAGTCCCTGGGGGCAAGTACTCGGCCGTATAAAGGTGTCCCCGCAAAAATGGTCAGAACCGTTGCATACTTTTGCTCTCGTCTGGCCTGTCCATTTCGGGCAAACGACCACGGACCAGATCGTTCGGCCTACGCTGCGACTCCACGGCCTACGTTCGCTTGCTCGCTCGCGATAATATGTCTTTCCTCGGAGATTGCGAAACAGCTCCGTTGAATATCGGCGATCCACCCATCGGCGCCTTTCGAGGCAACCATAAGCAGAGACTCAGTCGCAGGGCCGGCGTATGTCACACGTTGTATCTACATCGCGAGAATCAACCACGTACGACGCGACACGGAAGCATAACGCGCGCTGTATTGTCCGATTTTAGTCCCACGTTCGCAGGAACGTGTTCCATCGCAGCGTATAAAATCTCGGGTTTATTGTGATAAGAGCAGGATAGTCCCATGCCAGCTCTTTCGCTCCAAGAAGACATATTTCCTGGTTTATGCCCGCGACAAGACCCACCGGACCGTGCTTTATGGAATTAGAAGCGGGCTTTAAGACCTTTCAGAGGTTACGACCGGGAAAATTCATTTTATTTCAACGCGTCTCTTTTAGTTTTATCGATCGACGGTTTCATCGACTGTTTTATAATTGTCTCTTGTGCTTTTCATCAAATCATTTATGACATTCTATAAATATTTATAGCAGCTCCTATATAAAAGCGGTGTTTATATGGCTGCCACTTTGTTCAAAAACACCATTCCTGCTTTACGTAAGCACAGACACTAAGCACAGTTATACAGATTGAAATTATCATTTATTTAACAAACACTTGAATCGAGATGCTGCGAGCGATATGCTAACATAATTATATCAAAATTATAGCCCACGGTCTTCGAACATCAACAAACATGCACGAAAATTTTCAAGTTCTATTTCCTTATCTGGAATCTTCAAGGTCAATAATTTCTTCATTTAAAAATTTCCGAGAGATGATCTGTTCGAATAGCAATGCGTACATTGTGTGCGCCATATTTAAGAAAATCAGGTTTCGCGTGCCGTAGGTAACTTCGAGGCCTCAGCGCGAGATAATTAGGACAATGATAGAGATCGTGCTGTAATAATTTACATCTTCTTGCCGTATTACAATTTCATGGCTTTTCGGTATATCGGAGTTGTACGCGAGCGACTTAATTGTACTACTACTTGTTGAAATAACAGTTACTGAAAAAGGAAAAACAGTGATTAGACTTAGTTTTCTGAAAGTAGACTTATTCTACATTACGAATAACGGTGTTGCTAATATAATTCCTAGCATTAGAATTATTATGACAAGAAATACATTTCAGTCTATTCTCTGTATCATATAATTGATGCAGATCATTTTTATTTTGCATAAAGGTCCGCAGTCCAATTTACTGAAATAACGGCAAAAGATGACTATGTAGGCTGTTTTGGATCCGCACAGTTTTCCGATTGCAAGAACGACAGTGACATCGGCGGGAAAAGGATCGCATAATGAGAGCCACATGTTTTTTTCCGGATTTGCATTGGTAAATTTTGAAACGATCTGACCAGTGGGAATTACGCATCGCTTCAGCGTTACGTGTTGCGGTGTATCAGAGCGAACGGAAACAGCGCTAATGATGACGCGCTCCAACAGCCTGTATACTATGCGTCGTGCTACGTACAATACCTGCGATTTCACCGCTATTCCCGCTTTCATTATTTCCCGGGCTATCAAGATGTTACTAAACGTCATTGAAAGTGAATATATTTAAAACAATATAACCGTGCGGTGGACGCGGCGCGCGGTCAATGTATCGCGGGGCCCCATGATGCGCGTAACGAAACGACCCTTTCATGTATCATCATAGCGAAAATTTCCGTCGCGGCAACCAACGCTTTCTAATTTGGAAGATTGACGTTTAGATGCGCCGCGATAACGTAATACCACGTCTCTTCTCGTTCGTAAAAGTTCTCGTCCTGTCCCCCATGCCTCACCCCTCGTCCTCACCTACCGGTAACTCGACGTAGAACCGTAGCCGCCTCTTTTTGTCGAGTCAACACAACAACAACTCCTTGACGCGACGTTGCGACTTTTATTGCGTGTCTCGGTTCGCAATAACCCGGCACAAAGGGAACACAATTTATGCCTCGCGTTTGCGCTATTGATCTTCTTTGAACATTTATTCACCGGATATTTTTTAACGACCGCTCCTTGAATCGGATGACCATGAAAATCCGCGCGTATCGTACCGTCGCGTCGCCCCGTTCCTTTTCTGCAATTAATCTCTCTGAATTCGTGTGCGCGCGATCTGTTATTGAATCTACAGTGTACCAACAAGCGAATCATTCTCCGTTAAACTTAATACGCGGATTCGAGACGGTTTGAGGCGCGCGTTACTTTGTTCCTGACGTTGGTCTTCATTGTCACGAGCCGCGTCGAGAAAATGGCAGATCGCTTAGTGGTACAGTAGTACCTCGCTCGTTGCACGAAACGGGACGACGTGTTTTCCCACTTGACCACTCCGTATTCCTTCTAGTCGCCATAATCCCCACCACGAGAGCCAGAACTTCTAACAACTCGTGGTGGGAGTCGCCAATGTCTAACGACCTTGATACTTGCACGCATTGTCGGTCTCGTTTCGCGTACCGAGCGAGGCTCTACTGTACTTTGAAAACCACTGGACCATCCGATTTCCATATCGGCACATCTGAAGTTGACGCCCGAAAATTTCCACCCGCAGGGTCGAACGGATCCGCGAATCAGCTCGGCTGAAATCCATCGCGGTACGCTCGAAATACTTCACGATCGACAGACCGAACAACACAGGCGGTAATTAATTGCGCATCAGACATTCAGCAGACCATAAAAATGAATTTTTGAATTCGGCACGGCGGCGCTAGGGGGATTGTAATCGATGGGGTTGCACGAGTAAACGTGTTAGTCGAAGGGATTCGCGATATTAATTGCGTTTGAAATGGTTCCATTAATGGCGGCGGTTTTTGCCGCGACATTCGATCACTGTCGGTTCCCTCATAACCTGTTCGTGTTTCCAGTGCGTCGTCCTTGGGAAACATTCGATGTAAGCGGATTACAAAGGCGGAATAAATGCGTGCGCGCGGCGTGGCGGCCGTTTCGCGTTTAAAATTCCGTCGATTTCTTCGGCGCGCACGGTCCTCTACGGTCTCTCGCCGGGAAAAAGTATTCGCTGGAATTCTCGCGGAAAATGTAAATTCCGCCGTTTAGTTGAGAAATGAGATATACGAGACGTATGAGATTTCCTGCGTGAGACTCGAGGACGGCGTATGGTATGCGAGCCACGCACATACACATATAGTAGATGCGTGCAAGGATGAAGGAGTGGATTTTTCTTCCGTCGCCTCCCGTTTTCCATTGCGTCAATACGCTACGGATGAATAATTTACCAAGTAGATCGCCAGGTACTCTCCGATCCCGTATTCTCACGTTAGCCGCTACTTAAACATTCTGCCAGTTGGATAACGCTATCGCGAGCAATGGAATGTTTTAATTGCTGGCTAATCCTCGGATTACGGGAAACCGCTTCCCTCTCTAATAAAGGAAGCTTCCGTGCGACGCCACTGTTCCTGCCGTTTGGTAACGACGCTGCTGGAACACAGTAGCTAATTCGAATGGATATATCAGGTTTGTCCCCAAAAAAAACGTAATATTCACGCTTATTATGCAAACAACGATTTGCTTACTAATCTCTCATTATTTCCTAGACATTCTGTGTTTGAAAGAATAATTTAAAACTTTTGCATCGTGAGCAGTAATTGATACTGTAAAAATTGACCTTATACTCTAAAAATATTACTGTGTCAACTTTTTATCTATCGCTGTGGATACGGCTAAATAATTAAAATTATTCTAACATTTGCGTTCGTGACCGTACAACTTGCGTCTCTTTTATAAAGGGGCTATCTATGTAATAATGTTAGCAAACAGCAAATGAAAATATATTTTCTGACAATCTAAAATGGATAAACGTAAGCCCTGGGCGATAGAAAATGATGGCAGGTTCGTGCCCAGGATAGCGTAATCGTCGCGAAATAATTGCGCAAATGTCCGTACTGGCTTTCCCGTGTCACTGGGGGTTCTCAGGCGATGACACGATCGGGACTCATCAATATTAATAAAGAAACGTTAAATCGATGTATGCGGGACCTCGACGCTTAATAAGACCACCTACTATTAGTGGCTCCCCGTATTGCCCTCAATTACATGTATCGATGAAAGAAGCACAATTAAAATTCTTGACAAGTCTGTACAAGCATTTGCAATTAATTCACCCGGGAGGCCTCACCTCGATGCACGACGCGAACGCCATTAAAATTCTCGGCGAGCTTGCGCAAGTCGCTTTCAAATATAAACCGGAGCTTTCCGGAGCATATCGACGGTTTCGATAAACTCTCTGCGCATGCAACACGCTTTTTCGATCCCGACGCGCGTAATGGTGCGTACGAGGAAAAATCATGCTCCGACCCGGGGACAACTTTGCAGAGGTCTATTTATATAGGTGGACCCAAATGAATCCTATCTACGATTTACGTCGCAGATAGCTCTGCATGTGGCAAGGCCAGCTTCCTGTTAAACAGATTTTTTAATTAAAGAAAAGTTCGATCCGCGGGGAGCAGCAAACGCACAAACACAGGTGCCTTCTGGCCTGTGTGCGCGTTATTGTATCGTTCGCCACTTATCCTTTGTGTATTTCTTGGTGTATACCGTGTGATCTTTTATTCAGGGAATTGTATACGATATGAAGTATATTTCTACATTGTTAGATGAATTTTTATTGAAATCTATCAATTCGCTTTCTGAATTGCAATTCTTGATTAATGATTGTATTCCTGAAAGGATACATTTGTTCGTTGGTCCTTCTTGTTTTCTTATATGTATAATCATTTCGAGACACTCTGTGCATTTAAGGTATGCATGCCTCTGCCAGACTGGCCTTTCGTGGAAAGAACATCTTTTAAATTATTCAGAATTTAAAATTCTGAATGTAAATTCGATTATATGCAACAGGAATATATCGTCCGATATAAAAAGGCTACTTAATTATTAAGCGTTACATCCTCCGACATTAAAAATGAAAGGCAACCTGTTCCCTTTGTTCCTTTCGCACCAGCCAGTGTCCATCGCCAACTGTGTTCCGAAACGAATTTCTACATATTTTACATAATCTGCTTCCAAAAATGAGATTGCGATTTTACAATTACGTTCATAAGGACTTGTTGTTACAGTGCAAGGGGTTAACTACGTACCAAAGACTTTTTAAAAATTACGAACCTGGCAGATAAGGTATCAAGCGATCAAATAAATTCTCATTAAACTCCTGCCTCGTGTACCTAACGTTAAGAATTTTTTCCTGAGAATCTACAGTGAAACGACGATAATTACAAGAAATTACATATGCCGACTGCGCCGAAGCCACGGCATCGTTTCAGGGGGTACCCGGTAGATCGTCTCGCGCCAAAGGAGCGCAGTAGGACAAATTCTGGTTTCCTACATTTCCCTAAATCAGCGTCGACGGTGTACTAATTCCAGCAAATGGTCGTTACACCAAGGCGACCGGGTCGAGTGCGTGTCGTTGCGCGATTCACGCATTCGCCGCACGTTCGACGTGATCGTACGTATGCGTGCCGGGCTTTGTGGGCAGCCTGCATTCCTGCCGGTAATAGGCAGAGCCCGAAGGGGCCCGTCGCTTTTCGTCGCTCAATATATTTCGGCTTGAAACGACAGCGCTCGACGTAGCCCACCCGCTGCACACGCATTCCCCATTGCCGCGAGAATGGCAAGGCTGGCCGGGTCTGATAGCGCGATCGCGAGATCGAGAGCGGGAAAGCGATCTAAAACGAATTTTTCCGGGAACCGGGTCGAGCACTTTTAGCGGAACAATGTGGAAAAGCAAGTTTACGGCCGTTACCGTAACTCCTTCACGATATTGCTCCATAATATCGCATTACGACAGTCGGATACAGATTCCAGACGTATTCCCACTTTTCGCATGCAATTTCACGATCCCGCTCGCGTTCGCGCACCGTTTCCCATGCTGGGCCCTTCCGCCACGCGTCATAAATTGCATAAAGACACAAAATCTCTGTGATCGAACGCCCGGATGCGATAACATCCCTGTCTGAACACACGCCGCCCGTGTCCGGGCGACATCGTTTTGAAGCAGCGCGTATTTACACGGTGAATGAATGAGTCAGCTGGAGATGCGCCGATTTATTATCGTCGAACGCGTGCTCCCCGTGCTACCAGGGCAAGAACATCGTGTATATAGCTTTTATCAGAGTTCCTTTATTTTCCGAGCTGGATGGATACGCGGTACGAACCGATCGGATCAAACTCGCATACCAGCGCTTCGCTCCGTCGATTTTCATGGTCGTCTAATTAATAGTTCGCAACGGTGGATCAACGTCGTCGAGCATTAACGTCTTGCTCGCCTGGCGGACCACTCGCGCGATTATCTTAATGAAAAATAATTTTCGACGGGCCGTTTTATCTGCTCGATCAACCTGGAAGAAGCGCTCGCGCGTGATCTGTCCTTTCATTCATAGGCCAACGAGGTTCGACACGGTGCTATGGGCTGGGAGTTCGTGGTTTCGACGGCTTTAATTGTCTGAATGGTGTGCAGGGCATGCCGTGGATCGCGCCAGCGAAATTGCACGAGCGAAATCTCTGCGAAGCGTGTCCTCGCATGGCTCGCGCGGTTATCTTAACGCATTCGAGACCGGTAACGTAGTTCTCGGTCATTTGGAATTAATTAGCTGAATACCGGTAAGTATCTGCGTCGTTCTTTATATCCACACACATTTATATAGCAGTCCCTTGCGGTATTTAACTAGGATACTTGTCCCAATTACTGTGCTATTAAGCTAACTTGTTAATTCATGAATTAATGACTGAATTATTTTATTTAATCTGTTCCAAATTTATACTACCTCTAAAACTCTTTATTGTTGTTGAAGATTCTTTTGAAGTTAAAAATGTTAATATTTCACAATATTGTGATTAGAATAGAAAGAAGGGTCTTCGTCCCAATTATCTGCATTGAGCACATTAGTATGCCCACAGTTAACGTGCTCGTCCTCGTAAGAGTCAATACAACGCACTAATGTCGTCTCTGAAGGACGATCAACTTGAAAGCGTGCGCGTGATCTGTCTCTTCATTCATAAGTCCGCGCGTTTCGACACGGTACTAGGAGTTGAGAGTTTGGATTCGAGCGCTTTGAAGGTTCTTTGGATTGGTGCTCCGAAGGATGGTCGTTCGAGTGTTCTGCAAGAGAGGCGTGCCAGAGATCGCACGAGCGAAATCTCCGCGAAGCGTGTCCTCGGCTGGCGGAGCGGTCGCACGGTTATCTTAATGAAAATTAATTTTACGCGGGCCGTTTTGTCTACTCGATTAACCTTGAAGAAGCGCGCGCGTGATCTGTCTCTTCATTCATAAGTCCGCGCGTTTCGACACGGTGCTAGGAGTTGAGAGTTTGGATTCGAGCGTTCCGAAGGTTCTTTGGATTGGTGGTTTGAAGGATGGTCGTGCGAGTGTTCTGCAAGAGAGGCAGTCAGAGATCGTACGAGCGAAATCTCCGCGAAGCGTGTCCTCGCGTAGCGGTGCTCGGAACGTAGAATCTCCTAGACAGTGACGGACTTACCTCGCCGACACGGAGCGCCACCAGGGCCAGGCACACTACCGACACAAGCGCACCGGAGAACGCGTGAATATTGTTGGTCCCCACTGTCATTTTCGGCGGTGTAATCGCGCCAACACTGTACGACCGAACGCGGGACGTGTCACGTTCTTGCGAATGCTCTCTCCGTCGGTTTGGCTCAGTCTCACGTCACATTTTCGTTACTGAACGAGAACGGTCGCATCGTATTCGCGACGAGGGACACACAGTCTCAGGCAGGCGAGGCGTTTTTCTCGTGGCGGCCACGCGGCTTCTTTCCGATCACGCGAAGGTCGTGGATCGAGCGATCTATCGTCGACGGTCCCGCTCGAAAACTCGATCGTTCGTCGCGGAGAACTGCTGCCGAGTGTTATACTGGCGCAATAATGACTGTTCCTCCTGAACTGCCCCCAGGGACGCTCAAGTGTTCGGCATTTTGGTGGGGATAGATCGTGCAAGCGGCGGCCATTCCCTTTTCGCTCGATGTGTATGCAATCCACGCATTCAAGTCTCTGAACCGAACGGTCCTCGGACCGTGGTTCGCTGTGCTCGACGTTCGAGGCCAGCACCGTGCAAGCTACCCGATTGTACCGTAGATACCCGCCGTACCGGCACAGTTCTACTCGCTGCGGCAAACCTTCCGGAACGTTCGTCGAATGATTTTAAAGTCCTGCTTCGCTAGGCGGTGACCCTAATTCGCGTACCCTCGCGGTTACCTCGGTGAAAAAAGTTCCTTCACCCGGCCTTTTTCTTTTTTCGACAATGTTGGTATTTGTTGAATAATTATCCGACCGGAATCAACTGGGATCAGCGAGATTTTATGCATGCTGGGTTAGCAGGGCCCTCTTTCTCTCTGCGTAGGTGGATGCAGATATTGACTCGGAAGACGGCACGTCTGCTTTAAAGCTTAAAGTTTCGGAACTTCGTAACGATTACGTCGGGGCGCGGAATTATGTCAATTAGACCCTCGTTTGCCGCGGTACTCATATTTGCCAATGACTGCAAAAACTGTAGAGAAGAGTAGCAACATTTCTTATCTGCGTAACGAAATTTCGTGTATAATTTTTCTACACGAATGAAATCCCCATTACAAGGTAGTCGTGAATATGGCTTGACATTAAAAATTAATGTTTATGTATCGTTCAACGTGTTTAAGAGCATGAAATTACTTCAACTAATAATTATTTAAGAAGAATGGTATTTTTCAATTAATGATTTCAATACATTTGGTACGTTTAAATCTTAAAATATTGTCGTATTTCAACAAAAGTTATTTAGTGGCTATTTCCAATACATTTTATTTCAAATGTACCCAGCTCTGTATCGAATTGCTGACTACCTAGGATGTTTACTTAGAAAGGACATCGTTAAAACATCTTTTACCATCTGGATTGACGCAGAAAGATGATTCTTAGAATGTTGCACATGTTTGCGCACGTTAACAACTGTTGTGAGATTTGAAGAGACAAACGATTGAATGAATATTGATTTGAACGAAGATTGCGAAGTTACAGGACTGTCGATAGTCGCGATGCTTGCGGAGGTAGTGTCGCTGTGCCTCTTAAGTTGTCACAATGCAGACAAAGGCGCTCGTCGGAGACAATAGCAGGCTTATAGGATCATTCATGGATGACGTGTGAACCATTCAAGATCATGATGCACCGATATCTTTATGGAGGAATGATTTAAATACCGGATGCTGGAAGTTTTTTTATAGCGTATGCCTAATAGCATTCCGGAAGTCGGAGCTATCATTACAATGGCCTGTGTTAACGTATTCAAATTTATATATACCAATATTAATAGGATTTATAATTGCTCCGACTTTACCGAGCACATTAAATTAAATTGCACGAAACATGCGAATTTATAGAGTCGATAATTGCGCGGTCCTTATTGCACGCATTGCATTTAACTAAACGGAAAAGGAGGTATTGCCACTATTTTGTAAGTTAAAATCGTCCGTCGCATTGTGTATTGATCTTATGTAATCGAGTTCAATCGTTTTACACTCAATTCGTTTAAAGAATTTGCAGCTGCGTTGTATAATCCCAAGATCTTAACAAGTATAATTAAAATAGCAATAGTAGATGAATACGAGTCTCCATGGAACTGGAACAGTTTTTGCTAACCGAGTGCCGGGCGCTGTGTGTCGAGTAGTCATTGAATGATCCCCCGGTGCTGACGCGCGGCACGCGGGTGAAAACAAAAGTAACCCGACGTGGAGAAAGAGTCACTCGTGATTCACATTTTCCTTACGTAACGAACGGAGGTAGTCGTACGACCGACGACGTGAAACACGAAGAGCGTAATCTCAATGAAACTCCACCGGCTCGTACATCCTTTGAGCGATCTTATCCCGGAAAAATGCCGGCGACCCACTTTCCCACGGGGAAGAAAAACGGGACAGAGAGAAAAAAACACTTTCCAACCTCTCCCGCGGCGTGGAAGCGGAACAAAGAAAAAACCGCCAGAAATCCGCGCCTGGAGCAACACCGGGAATAAAGGAAAGCATTAATCGCTGTATTATATTAATCTTATTGTACCCGGCGGGATTTAATTCCGTGATGCTTGGTCGCTCGAGAGCGGTTCTGGAACAAAGAAATTTTCTTCCACGTTCCGCGTTCCGTGCGGCGGTTCCCAACCGGTACGGTACGGTACGGTACGGTACAGTACGGTACGGTACGGTATGGCGCGGCGGGTCGTTTGCGCGCACGAGTACCGGACAATGGAAATTCTATCTCTCGAAAGATCCCAAAGTACGATTTCCATAGACACAAAAGCTCGGCGAGCGCAGCGCCGCGGGTATCTGGGTCGTCGCATTAATTCTTTCATGCGGCGGGCACACTGCTCGCTCGAGTGTACCCGCTCGAGTGGCGAGTAGGTCCGCCCGCGAAAAAACAACGCGAGCCTCCGTTATTATTATCGGGAAAGTAGAGAGATTGCAACCACGATTGAAACTATAAAACTGACGTAGCCGGGGGTTGTATCCGAGCTACCCGACTCGAGTGTCGAGTAGGTCTACCGGCGAAAAAACAACACGAGCCTCCATAATTATTATCGGGAAGGTAGAGAGATTGCAACCACGACTCCAACTGTGAAACTAGTCTAGGCAGGGGCCGTATTTTCGCTACCCGCCTCGTTGAAACAAGAACCGGCCGGGTAGAACACCGGGTACCGGCTCGATGAAGGCGCGACCGTGTTATACGGCGTAGCCTGACGTTTCATCTTCACTCGGCCAGCAGGTGGAGCGTGTTTGACGCGCATCGAGCGACGTCACCCTGTATAAACACGGACCGGGACCAGGCATATCGGGAAACACTGGGGCTCGTTCCCTTTTCCTCCCCGTCGTCGTTAGCTCGCCGAAAGACCCGGTGGGGGATGATAAGAAGCACGCACGCGCGAACCTATCGACCCGCAAACCCTCCGGGTAACACCCTCGCGATCCTCGGCTGAGGCTCACTGCTTCACCGGCAAACTAGTGGGTAGTACACGCACGCGACACAGGTGAGTACCCAGTTTTCTCAGATCTTGCCCAGTGTATTTAAGACGTAGTTTTACGGGTGGATGCAATAGCATCCGGGGACTACGGTTCATCGCCACGGTCCTCCGAAGTGAACAGGGTATTTCGGATAACTCGTCGATCGTTCTCTCCTCGTGCTAGGACCTAGTCTACGTTCTACGGGTACCGTTGCGAAGCGTAGAACTTCGATGGTCCCCCCAGGTCCCGGTGAATTGGAACCACCGTGCGGGACAGTAAACAGCCCTCGGGATTGATTTTCGATTATCCGACCGCCTCCCGCGGACTGTTTCGGTTGACTTGCGACCCCACGGCCCGCACTTTTAATTCAATAAAGTTAAGGAGATTGTGATGGTTCATTCGCGTTCGAGACTCACAGGCTTCTCGGTTCAGTGAGACGTGTACCTTGGTCAATTGCGACCACTGCACGCTCGGTCGGGTGACCGTTCGCTCGAATTCTCCACGGTTTAAATTTACGCGGGAGCACAATGATAGCAACACTATGTTGATCGATCAGGCACACTAGCCTGAAGCCGGAACCGACGACCAGCGATTGTTCACGCGGGTTCGCATGTCGTTTTCACGTGACCGCTCGGCGATTTTTATTTTCTCTGCTCCGAGGTCTCGCGAATTCCTTGTGATTGATCGACGACTATCTTTTCTATTTCATATAGTTCACATACTTTGAATTTTCTTGAGGAGTCTCTCTCTTCTTTGAAGTGCTGCCCATCGCCGTTCTGCTAAACAATAAGTTCGGATAGAATTTGTGCAACAAATCGAAAGTAGAAAGATTTTGTCTGTTAGAAAATTTTGTTTGGGAGAAGTACGAACAGGGACGATTGTGTAGCTCGTTTAGATTTCCTCGCTCGCGACATGGGGCTAGCTGCCTGCCATGTACCGAAGGTTTCCAAATAAAATGTGTGTGAAAAATATGATATAAAGTGGAAAGGGCTCGTCTGCCAGAAAATGTTACTTCAGAGAAATAGGAACCATTGTTTAGCACGTTTCGATTTTCTCGACCACGATAAGCGACTTGGTCACGAGACCGTTGCTGTAATGTTTCCGAAATAAAATTGTGCGAGGCAACCTTGATCGAAAGCGGAATGGGTTCGTCTGTCAGAAAATGTTGTTTGTAAAAAATCCGCTTGATTTGAGTGACTTTTCAGCACATTTCGATTTTCTCGTTCGCGTTTTCGACACAAGAATAGCTCACTGCCGTGTACATAACGTTTCTGTATGCGCAGCTTTGGGCGGTCAATGCGCCTGCCCTTTCCTAACACCTAGGGACTCTTCCGTCATCGATTATTACTGAAGTCTAAGCTAAACGCCCCGTAGAAAGCGTGGATAAGTTCCGCCAGTCTAGGAACATTTAAAAAAGTAACTATAATTCTTCTCGTCTCATACTACTTAAAAAAAATATAAACAACTAGAATGAAAAACTGAAAAATACATACCCCAGCAAAACTTCGCAGAAGCGGACAAATATCGATTTCCAGCGATCCAGTGTTTAAACAGAAGTTTAAAAGGGTGTGTCGCGAAACCAATCGATTCGAAGAACCGTGCTTGTCATACCACCGTGGCTGTGCATCACTGCCATCGTTTCGGGGTCTGAATTCGTCTGATTAATATCAGAAATGCCCGACGAACTCCAATCGATTGATATCGAGTTTCGCGGGTGTCGGTTTCATCCTGCCGCATAATCCGACGTAAGAACGAGAAAAGCCGACTTCGGAAGGTTGCGCGAGTCGCGGAGAAGAATCACGGGGTTTGGAATTCATGTAGACTGATTTGAAATTCAATCAAGTTCGCGGTCTCTGAAATTAATTGAATGCCGGCGGCTCGGCGAGGTGTGACGTGTGCGGCGTGGAGCCGCGTTAATTTAAAGTTTAGCGCTCCTGTCGCGGGGAAATGACTTCGGCGACGAAATGGGAAAAGAAAATAATGAAACTTCAGGAACATTCCGTCGAGTTTCTACGCCGTCGAACTTAGCGGATGTTAATTCGTTACGACGGATTTCACAGTCGCAAAGCCGGTTGCGTGTGCCGGAATTGTTCGGAAAATCGCGAATCGCATGCGACTGGAAAAGCGACATCGCTTCGGGTGTGTGCAAATTGGTGTTTCACCCTGCCCCCGTTCCACGGAAACAATTATCTGTTGTTCCGGTGGTTCGCAAAGCCAACGAGAGCCGGCTAACTCGTTATCGGCGTTCTTTATCGCAATCCAATAATCGAGCCGGCTCGAAATCATTGTTTCGAGGAGGAAATAAAAAACACGGGAGTCGGGTCGCGCGAAAAAATTCTCCAGCGTGCAGAGCCATGCTGCGAAAGTGCGCCGGTATCGATCAGCGGGATATCAAGCTCTACTTTTGCCTGTGCTAAATTTCTACGAGAGGTCTTCATCTCGCGTGCATAAAGAATACGGTGGAGACATTTTTATCACGGTCTGAGGAGCACCTCTTGTGAAAGATGTTTGCTGCTATCTTTCATCGGTTGAATGCTCGCTGGGATCCGACGAAAGAGAATACTTTAGGGCGCCGCAAGAACCGGGTCTCCAATTAATTTTTCATTCAACAGCCGCCCAGTTTCGCTGCGCTTCGAAAATATCGCCGGAGATCTTTGGAAATTTCGTCATTCTCATCGTCTGCTGATTTTATGATGCACATTTGTAGTTTTTCATACGCATCTCATGGTTTACATAAGATTAGTAAACGGAAAAAGAATGGTTTTTCAGCACATTTGTCCCTATAGCTAGGAGCACACTTATAGAAAATCAGTATCGAGTCCCAATTTATTTAAACTAGTGCACCCTTAAAATAACCGACATTGAGGGAAATAGAGCATTTGATTAACAATGTCCATGGTTTGTCATTGCAGATTTCAACTTGGATTGTTTAGTTTCTCCTTCCTCACCTCTCTTATTTCATCCTTTCCTTTCGGGTTATCTTACGTTGAAATTTCTTCCGCAACTCGACGAGAGACGCAAACATCGAATCGGTTGATCATCGAACGATCGGCAACCCTAGGCGCCGTGAACCCTTGATCCCCGGACCCTAACCAGTCGAAGGGTCGAAGGTAAAGGTCGCGATCGCGATCAACTCCGAGCGGATAGCAGGAAACCGGCGGTTTTCGTCTGAAAGACGAAGTCTGCGTCAACCAGCAAGATTACCGGCCGCGGCGGTTGCGCCAAATACTGTGGTACAGCTCCTTCACCCGGCAACATTTCATTCTCCAGCTTTCGGCAGTCCTTCACCTCCAATGTTAACTACCTGAAACGGAGGTGAGTGCCATCCGTTTTGCGATTCGCAACGCTGACTTTGCATGCGCAAATCACTGCTCTCGCTCGATGGAATCCGCGGAACATTCCTCTAACCAGCGGAGGCGACCCGAGGAATTCAGAAGCGCGACGCTCGAGATCGCCGCAGTATGAATGCCATGCCCTCGAGGAACAGTCTGTATCGGTTTAGCTATCTCGGGAATTCTTAGCAAGCGTACAGACGCAACTACAGAGTTGGGAAATCTTGTAGCATAATTGCTGCGTTAGCGTCGTTTCTGGGAACCATCGCGTTCTGTCCCGCTGAGACAGTTGCTTATACGCGAGTTTTATTGGGACTTGAATCTCGGTGAATGTGTTAGATATTATAACTTACCGTTCCAGTGACGATTCACTGCGTTTAAAGATATACCAGAGATATCAGTTAGCTGGACAAAGTTCCTTTGCAACTTAAAGGGTTTATCGTACTTTGAGTGTTTCAAATTTAGATAATAATTTGGTTTCCGTGATAATGGTGAATTTAACTTCGGTTTTGTCGAGCCAATGTCGCCAACGACTCTAACACACAATTAAATTAAATTTAACAGGAACGGTATTAAAAATATTATTTGGGACTCCGCAAATACGATTGTCGATCAATGTTCAACGGGATCTGTAAAAAGCGCAGGGTAATGACTACCGGCAGTAATAAATGGATATCGCGATTCAAAATTGATTTGATAGAATAGTATATTGCGACTCGCGACGCGATATACCATGCAAGTCGATAAATTGCTCGTTCAATTAAGAGAGGCGGTTATCTGATTATTCCGTTCGGCTATAATTAGTAGTATTATACGAGTTTCATGAACGACGGATAGGAAAAGTAATAAGATTAATTGACAGCTTCATTTAATTAAGGCACCGGCTTTTTAATCAGTGCTGGGACACATAAAATATTCTTGCAGCAATTTAAGGATCTATTCTATTTGTGCATGCGTCTGTTTCAAAATTCGCTTTCGATATCGTACGATCACCGCCTGAACCTCTTGACATTTTTCATATTCATGTGATCCAGGAATAGAGCACGAAAATAAAACAACACGCAACGTTCCGATATTCGACCTCGATTATGATGTAACTGCGAAGCTTATCAGATGCACTCGAATGCCTTCGTTCTGAATTATTTATTTCAGAGATTTTGTAAGCCGTAAAGTAGCATACGCTGACTGTCAGAAGCTTGGAATCATTCTATACACTTTATCAAATGTGATAGAAGTAGAAACCGATTATAGCTGTGTTAAAAAAACTCTATTGTACCCATTGTGGTACAGTCTTAGATTGTCACAAGACATTTTCGTGAACACTGGTGCGCTCTATCCATCCACGACCGTGGTGCGCCATAGATCAACAGCTATCATGTACAACTATATATACAGGGTGCGGCACCTAAAACAGGTCACCTGAATAAATCGCTTGCTTTTGAAGATAGAAAAAAAAGGATCAGACCAAACATACTTGCTTTCGAGGGGCTCGTAATCTGATGTCATTAATTTTTTTATAGGTGGAGACGTCAAGGAGATACGAAGGTCAACTCTGTTTTTTTAAATGGAACGGTATGGTTTTTTATTTACATTCTGATAGTGTATTTCAAGACGAATACAATGACCTATTACGAAGGTCGTTCAAGATCACGCAAGGTCAACTGCAATAGAAAATAAAATGTCTCAAAGCACTCATC
>CM052200.1:3516916-3640745 GCA_028455805.1 Lasioglossum figueresi
AGAATGTAAATAAAAAACCATACCGTTCCATTTAAAAAAACACAGTTAACCTTCGTATCTCCTTGACGTCTCCACCTATAAAAAAATTAATGACATCAGATTACGAGCCCCTCGATATCAAGTAAGTTTGGTCTGATCCTTTTTTTTCTATCTTCAAAAGCAAGCGATTTATTCAGGTGACCTGTTTTAGGTGCCGCACCCTGTATATATATATATATATATAGAGAGAGAGAGATGCGTTGCCAAAAATTGTCAGTCCCTTGTAAGCTGCCAGGAACAACGAACCCTCCGGGAGCTCAGAGGAGTCCCGGGAGTTCGTACCTCGGCAGCTCAGGAGGACTTTTGCAGGTCCTTGCAGGTGCTTCATGATTCCTGGTCAACCCTTCTCCCTTCCCTAGATCCATCCAGTGTTTATCCCTCCCCTTACCTAGCTCCATCCCTTTCCTACCAAGATCCCCTACTCTCACGCCCTTAATCTTCTCCTCCCTGGATGCTTCCCTCCACTCCCTAGATCCTTCCCGTCCTTTCCCTTCCCTTCCCTTCCCTTCCATCCCTACATTCTCTCCTCTTCCTTCACGCCTACATATCTAACTAGTTTGACTCTCTCACTATAAATCAAGAATTGATTCCATATCCATGTCAATCAGTATATGCCGGCAAACTTGTCCATCTCGCTAGGGAAAACATCGTTCCCATTTTACGAAGCACGAACGATCGTGAGCTCGCATAACACCGCGAGCGATGTGTGTTCGCCAGCAAAAAGACTCTGCGATAGCTGTCCGCATCAGAACCGAGAATGTGTCGTCACCTGTCACGCATGCAAGCCGAAGCAATTCAGCAAATCGTCCATCATCGTCGACGCAATCCATGCCAAAACATCCCCCCAAGCGCACTGTGGCTGTTCGATGTGCAGTTTACGTCCATGAACAAACGAACGAAAAACTAAACAAAAACCAAGTAACATTACACAGCGTGAAACCGCAGGAAACGATCGGACCGATTGCCACTGTCACGACCACCATCTTAGCTTGTCTTCCAGGTTCTCGTCAGGGGATTTAAGCTCGGAGCTAGACGATGAACCAAGCACAGACTCCGGGCTGGCCTCCATGGCCAGGGATTCGTCCCAATCGTATCAAGCCGCAACGGAACGACCATTGCAGTCACAGCCGACGCCTGTTCCACCAGCTAGCCAGCCACCGGTGCCTGGAGCACCTCCACCTGGACCTCCTCAACCTGTCGGCGGCGATCTAAGCCTCAACCTGAGGCCAGGATCGAGAACCACCAGCGCGCCCTCGTCGCCGGCCAAGACCCGAGAGAGCTTGCTCCAGAGGGTGCAAAGCTTGACCGGTGCTGCTCGCGATCAGGTGCTTTAACCCTCTCAACAAACAGATTTTTCTTTGTATAGTAATGCCTCGATACATGTACACGTCTCGTAGAGTAGTAGTTTTCACATATATTGAGGAATTAACGAATCTTTTTGATCAGGGCGCGTCCATTCTTGGAGCAGCAGTGTCCGGAGCGACGAGGGGCCCGTCATTCAACAAAGATCGGTGTTTCACACTCCTTGTGATCGACGATCAGAACACCGACTGGAGCAAGTACTTCCGGGGCCGTAGACTCCACGGCGATTTCGAGATCCGTGTGGAGCAAGCGGAATTTCGGGAATTATCTTTGACAGCGAGCGAGGCTGGCACCGTGGTGTCTATGGCCGTTTATCGTAACGGGACCAAAGTCATCCGGTAAGCTAACACTTTCTGTTCTTCTACTTTTTATGATAATACAGGTTGGCTAAACGAATAAATTTGTTTGTAGATCCTTCAAACCAGATTTCGTCCTGATACGACAGAACTTAAAGGACGCAGGAGAAGACAACAAGAACCTTCTTCTCGGTCTAATGTACGGAGGTGTCCCGAGTATTAACAATCTTACTGCAATTTACAACTTCCAGGTGAATATTCATTATTTGTAAACGCAAACATGGTGGCAAAAGCGTAGGAAAAATAAATTATGATTACATACAACACGAGGAATCAATGGAACCGATTCTGGATTAGAAAAAGTCATGGGTCGCAAATAAAAAAATACTATCATGCACCATCTGCTAGATGCATTGGGATAATACGCCTAATGTCTTTTCCTATAACAATGATTATGAAAGTCATATCCATAAAAACGGGACGCTTACATTGCGCCCTTATTTTTTCAGAGGTAGTTTCCTGGCTAGAGAAAAGTAACGTTGACAACGAATGTCTCCACTTTTCCTAATGTTATTTTGAATAATTCGATTGAAGATCACAGCAGGGTTAATATCATTTGTATATTTCCGTCTACTAGTTACGTAGATTTTTCAATCTAATATTGGTCCCTGTACTTATGCTGTATTTATGATCCCCACTATTAAATATTTCATTTCATCGATCCAGTGATGCATATCTTTTCTGGTGTTCGTTAGTCATTCTCTCGGAAACATTGCAAATGAACGATCGTATGACGCCACCGGTTGAAACAAATGAAAGGTTTAAATGAAACGCTATTAACCAACGTTCCCCTCGCAGGATAAGCCGTGGGTGTTCGCGTACCTGCTGGGACTTCAGCGTCGTTTGGGGAAAGACAACTTCCCCCTAATCGAGCAGACATTCTACCCGAATCATCGTGAAATGGTGAGTCAGAGACATTATCCGACAGAACGAGCGATGTTACATTTTCTCCCTTTATTTCTCATCGTTTAAGTGATATATAATACTTACAAAAGTTATCAAATGGAAGAACTAAACTAGAATACATCTTGACTTAACGTACATACGTTTGTCGTGTTAGGAAATGCCGACTAACTCCCTTCGTATCGCTCGTTTAGCATTTTGTACTAAATTTTCACCCCTGTACAGGGCTCTGTTCCTCGCTGCTATTATCATTATCGCGATGATAACATCACGATTGATCACGCCTCAGACACCGTTTACAAATAGAGAACTTAATCGATTACGCTTCTAGCACGACGCCCGGCGCATGGTCTCTGAATAAACAGACGACGTATCTTTTGTACAAATGACGATAAATTAATTTTTGTCGCAATGCAAAGAAACGAAGAAACGTTTATGACCAATGCAAAGAAACGAAGAAACGTTTACCACTTTGCGACGCCTAATCGTGAAATTTCGTGACAAACTTTTCATTACGATCGCTACCGTATTCAGAGTTCCGTGCTATAGTCTATACCAAGAATTATTAAATAGGTTTCCGTAATTTCTTCTACACATACGCACACACGTCCAGGGTGCGCGGGAACGAAAGAAACAATAAGAATAATTTAAAAATGTATAATATACATTAATAGCCTATATGTACAACTAAAGTATAGCCAATCGATGTAGAGTACGCTTCGCTTTACTCTTTCCTTCAACTTTGACGCGGGTTCGGTCGATTTCGATTGCGGATCGTCCTGGCCAAATTGTTTGATTAAACGTAACGAGGCCGACGGCATCGGTTCCAACGGGAAATTCAGAGATTCGTCGACGAGGCTCCTCCTTCATGAATAATTCTCCTCCGGCTAATAATTCTCCTCGAGTGTATCGAATACCGGTCCCTCCTGTCCTCAATTATTCAAACGTTAAAAGCGGGTAGAGTGCATCGGACGACCGAATGGCAAAAAGATCGCGTCGACAACGCCGTCGTGCCTCGGAACATTTGGAAATTTATCGTGTCGCTGCAAGCCATAGTTTGCCAGCAAATGGGTTGCGTACACTGCCGATGAAAGTTTGCTTTTCCTAGATGAACGTTCATTCTCTTTCAGTACCCGATGGTCATTAAAAGCGGAAGTTACAATTACAGCTCGAAACGTGGAGGTTGAAAAATTTTGTTCAATATTTTCATTTCACTTTTATAACAGAGACAAATTCACATTGTTCAACGACAGTGCAGTTTCAGCGGCCAACGTGCAATGATTCCGATGAGTCGACGCGGCCGCGTGCCAATCGGCGACTGGCTTTTGTACTCGCTGACACAACCTTCCAATTAATACTTTTGGTAAAACGCGAGAATAAATAGAACGTGACGCGGTACGGAGGATGAATAAACGCGAATGGTCAACGATCTAACGCTACGTCTGGAATAAATAAATACATCCAATCCACTTGACAGCAGGTTCTTCGAAGGGTGTTCATCATTCTCGGGAGCGTACATGTTTCTCGTTTTCCGTCAGCGTGATCGGTAGCCGTTCTATCTGTACAACCAAGCGCGTTGTCGTGCGAGCAGCCGCCGGCTTTATTAAGGCTCCAACAACCTCTGCTGCTCGCGTTTCTGTTGGTGCTCCTTGATGCAGTCGTTGTAACGTACTGACGGAGCCCAGGAGCACCCACCTGGCGAGGCCAAGCAGATGCCGTATGTATCTTGGCAATGGAAAGGACCTGGCTCGCTTTCCCATAAGCATCGTTTCCTTCCACCGAGTTCCAGATGCTCACCCTTCCTCCACCAGGGTGTATAGTGTATCTAAACACACAATAAATTGTTAGAGCTTCGTCCTCAGAAAAATTATCATTTTTACTGTTAAGATGTAGGAAGCGCCCCCGTATCACACGTCTACGCAATTCATTTATTCTGAAATTTAGGTTTTCGTGCGTGGTCGAAAATGTCCACGTTTGTTAAGGCAGACAATGTAGGCGGCAACTGTTTCCGAATATTTTATAGGTCGAACGTATGGAAATGTTCAGCTTAGTCATACAACTATAAGGAACGGTGAAATTCATAATTTTTGGGAAAGTTGATCACGTCTGATCACTTTCTACACATTTTTTTATCGATCTTATAAAACCTTACAAAATCTTATGAAACAGTAGAAAATGCGCTCTGAACTTCGATTTCTATAAAATTACTTTAATAACTTAGTTATGGAACAGCTTTTGAAAACGGGAATTTGCGCGATCGCCTGCACGATAATGTCAGGAGTGGCATCAAGTTTGAATTCGAGAAAGTGGTGTCAGAGCATTTCACTTACGTCGCAAGCACAGCCACGGTGAAAGAGGCCTCTGAAGCCTTTCCGTTGCCTGGGCGGCACTTCAGACCACCGCATATGCAAGCCGCATAACGATAGATGTATTCTTCCTTGTCCGATCATTCCGCTTATCACGTAGGTTTCCCCGACATTCAGAACGACACCGCACATGGAGTCTGTGACCATGGTCCATAAAATCTCTCGCCTCGGGAAATTCACAGGATTTACGCTGTTCCGATCCTAAGAAAGCGTGTTCTGGCATTAGGATTCGAGCAGGGACATAAAATCGGTTTCGAATAACATCGCTCGTAAAAATCGAACAGTTCCTTAGACTTACGAACCTTGAAGACCTTATTCACTTTCACATGGTAGGCCAACTGTACGTCATTCCTCTGCTCCGCGTTTCTCACTCTCACCACGGCGACTGGAAAAATAGCATTTTGAAATTTAGACATTTCTACGGCTTGGTCTACGAAACTGCTATTTCTAAAATTTACATAATACGTACCATAATCTGATTTGCAATATAAAGACTGAGGATGAGATCTCATGCACGAGCACGCCAAAACTCTCTGCACTGGGGCTAGCGATAACGCGATTAGCAGGAAGTACGTCCAAAATGTTAACCGCCACATCTGTGAACAGAAAGAAGTCAAATTGTCAGAGAAAAGACAGACCGATACAGACAATAATAATTTCACAAGAAAGCTGCGTTCGGCACAGTCGCGGGATAACTGTTCATAATTGAATCGCAGCGTTTCAAAGACACGCGAGAATCGCGACGGGATCTAACGACTGGCGTTCGACAAAACGATCCCCGGGCCAGTCAGGACCCATTCGTCTTCGAAATCCGATTATGCGTGTCCGAATGATTCAAACCCGGCCGTCATCTGTCGGATGCTAGGAAACGTATAACTCTATTTAACGAACGCGGAACAAGCTCGTTAAGCCGAGAATGCGTGTTCCGCTATATTTTTCTTTTCTTTTCAACGCGAATTCCTCACCGACGAACGCAGCCAATGAATCAGGCAATCCCTTAAACAACCAATTTCAATTTGTCATTGGCCCATCTAAATCTGGTATCTCGGCTGGGCCCACCTACGGTCCTCGTTAATGCAAATTTATTCGATCCTTCGCGCGCCGATGCGGAGCAGATTCGAATTTACGTGCGAATTCCTGGAAACGATCGATAAACACCCGTTAACTGCGACGTGAATAAACGAAACTTGCACGGATGAAAGCTCCGACTAGTTCATATCGGCACGACGATTAGGTATTTCATCCTGCACTATGCGTTGTTGTATTCCGGGTACTTAATATATTTTGTTAGGAACAATTTCTGAACGAAATACAGTCGTATAGACAAGACTCGATGAAAACTGTACAGAAGCGAATGAGAATGAGAATAAGAATGCATACGGGGAACCGAATTCAGTAGAAGATATAGGTTTTCTGGTCCTGTAAAGTGTGGGTTGTTTTCGTCTAATGGTCGGTAAGAGATGAATCATATCAAGAGGGAATGAAGTTCAATGATGAGTAATACAGTAAATCCTCATTTACTCTCCAACAGCCGTGTTCTGCATGGAGAGTGTTCGCATAGTGACACTATCTTTTTATGACTGCGTCTACCGCGTCGACTGCGCCGAGACTTCAATAGAGAGCCGAACATAGAGAAGGACAGAATGAAATACGGATCGCGTGGCCGAAGCGTGTCGCCGACGGCAACTGTACGCGTCTCTTTCTTTCCCATACGCTGTCCTTCCTTTGCGACCGAAACTTTCTTCGTCGATTCAACCACTAAACACAATTGAAATGATGTCGTGATCGATCTTGTTTTAATCAGAAAAATGCCAGAAATAAGTTAGTGAAAGTCTCATAAAGAATAATGAAATTTAAGATCTTTGAACATTCGATTCGTGGTGCCAATGTAGTGGTGTTCACACCGATATACCCGAGCCGAGATAATCATCGTCGCCCTGCGGCACTGTGCGGCGCTGTGCGACGTTGGCCGGCAGTGGAGTGGGTAGGCACTGAATAGTGTTCGCGCAGATGACTCCGGATAGTAAATGAGGATTTACTGTAGTAGATAGAATGACGAACTGAAGATAGAAAGACGAACTGAAACGCTTGGATTACACGAGTGATTACTAATGCTAGAGAAAGTCTTATCGTTGGTATACAACAGTGTACATGCTCGTAAAAGGTATCCTGCTGTCATTAATTTGCTGGAAGGGACGGCATACCGTGTTCACTGTATAACTACGTTTATTCTACACGATAAATCGATGGAAAAGAAAAATTGGGATTAAATAGCAACTTATTTCTCTGTTTAATATTTTTGTAACCAACGTATCGATATTCTTGAATCTTTTCACATTTTTGCCACAGTGAAGAACCAATTTATAAACTAACAAACTTATACACTGTGAAGTTAACGATACCACTTTCTAAGACTTTCTTCGTCGTGGCTAAATTACAAGTTGTAAGATCATCGCTGCTGCAGTATGTAATCATATTTGCCAGCAAAGGACGTTAAATTTCCCTGCGGCTTTTGTTTCGTTAAGTTTGTCTTCAGTGTGGATTTGCATAAAGTTCCGCAGACTAATTACCATTTTAGCTAGTTGCTAGCGAGTATCACTTTCGGTGGTGTGATGAACTACACTCGACGTTTGAAAGCCTCGCTACTGTAACGAGCGTCTATAAGACCAATTTGCTCATCTAGTGAAAGATACTAACTTGGTTTCGCTTTGAGGGAATGCGGTGGAGAACATTTTCGGGTTTATTCACAGTTTGCTGTTTACCGAGCGTAACGAATTGGCAGCGAAAAGAGGAAACATTTAAATCCTCGCGTCAAGTTAAAAAAAATTTATGCGATGAGTAGTTCCTTGAAAAATGTAAAACAGTATTTAATATTTTCTGAAACAGATGATTAATTGTATTTTAATTAAGAATTATGCTTTTCAATCGATTAAAAAAGCTGTTTCGATATTTATAAATGCCAATCATAATTCGATAAATGCCTGTCACCGTAAATTTCATCAAAATCGCTGAGTTCGCGTTCCTTTGAAAGAGAATTTGAGGTATGCACGATAACAGGAATTGCGGAAGCAGAGTAATCCGACCTAGTTTATCAAGCTAAGCTGGACCGGATCTAAATATAGATATAAAACGGTAACACAAAGTCGAACACGGTCCAGAAACGATGCGATCCGCCCTAAAAGATGGCATTGACGATGCGTTTTCTTCGACTGCGAGAATAGACCAGCACAGACCAGCAGATCTAGGCAATTCTAACGGAACCTTCGACAGTCGCGGAATTCGAGCTGGCTAGATCTGGGACTGCGCGGATATACGATCTCTTAAATAGTGTTATTGTTCCTCTCATTTAACTTTAGCGCAAGCTGTTTAAACTCGATTAAAATTAGCACTACCAGACGAGTCGAAATCACTTGATCCGGAGTTTTTCTTTTACAATAATAGACACTATAAAAACATTTCTATGAGAAATTTTTTAATAAACTTCTAAATTTATATCAAACATTATATATATTTCGAATAAAGATCCGAAGACTAGTTATTATTACAAAAGTATGGTACATCGTTCGTGTTTAGTGTTCGCTGCTTCTAGCGTGAAGATATTTTTAGAGACTGTCCGGAACAAGACAATTTCATTCATAATGAAAAGTGACTCGCTTATTTTGAAAATAGTATACACCCCTTTTCTTGTATGATGTCAGAGCAAAGATCGTAGTCGGATATAATTAGGCGTAAAGATCTAGATTAGTTATGAAGGTGAGGGGGCAGATTCAATTATAAATTAGAACGTAGGTTCTATTCGTAGACTGAACAGCTATAAATACGTGGGGCAGGTAATATTCAAAATTACCGAGCAACAATATCAAATCGCCACTTAAAAATCATATTAACTATCTAGAGTAAAATAAAGACACGATTATGAAAACATTTTTTAAACGAAATTAAATCTTATTTCGGACTTGTTAGCAGTAAAGGTAATGTAGCTTCTTCTCTTTGGATATTATGATACAGATTTTTCAGAATAGAACACAATGTAGATGAAAGTATGTTAATTCAGCCCTTTTTCCAAGGTGAATGTATTTTTACTCTGATCGAAGTATATTATTAACTCGTTCGACGTCGCCTTACAGAATAATTATTTAAATTCTCTGAAAGCCTCGAGTATCGAAAAACTATGCTATCTGTAAATTCGAAGTAGAATTGCATTTCCAGATGACACTATTTCTCCGCGTCTTCGAAGGATTTCACCGCACCGGCGGAATGCGCTGCTCGCGAAAACTGATTCGCCATTCGGCATGCATTAAACGCTCGTCCAGCGTGTCGTTGGGATGTTTGAGCAGGCATGACAACGTGTGCCTGCGTATCAATGACAATGCATCACGCCCGAAGAGTTTGGAGCGTAACGGCGGTGTCAGAGGCATGCACGCGAACGCACTTTGTAAATGCAGTTTACACGTCTGCGGGGGACGGGCGGATCTGTAGGTGCACCCGGTGATCATCGTTTAATTCGCGATCCCGTCGAATTTATTCGTCCTCGTTGAGCTCCGTCCCGCGACTGACGATAAACATTCGTTCCGCGGTCGTTTCGGAAAATTTATTCGACAGTGCTGCGTTCAACAGTGCACTCGCAGCATTTGCTAGGCTGAGTGTTAATAATACAGGCAATTCAACTGAATTGGAACTCTTCGGGCCCATAAAACCGACTGGTTAGAGACCGATGCGGCGAACCCTCGTTTCTACACGGCCGCGATATTTTATAATTTTGTTATTTATGTTGAAACTAGTACCACTCCGGAATTGGATATATTGCAACAGTAATTGGAGACCGAATGGTACGAGGTGTTCGAATATCGCAAATTCAGCTACACAGATGGTGCCGTTCTTCGCAATAGACTTGCCATTGAACACTGTTATTAGCTTTCCTGGAAATGTTTGATGGCAGGGAAATTTGTAGGCGTATCCGACACCTTGAAACAAAGAAAAACATCTTCGCATGCAATGCAAGGTGTAGGTGTTCGACTTAACCTTGAAACGACACACGTATTTCTTCTTGATCTTCTTGACACCTTGCGATACTTAATACATAGTCTCGAGTTTCTTGTTTACAAACAAGATTAAATGATCGAAGAACCTTCGCTGCAAACTTCTAAATATACATATCCTCCCGTGAATATACTGCGGCGAGGTGGGAAACGTGAATTTAACAGCCTGCAGCGAAATATTTATCGTAGTTGGCCTGTCTTAGAGTCTTCGTATACCGAAGATTTAAAAATAGGTCAACTTCAGTAGGTATTATTGATCACATTTTTTGTATGCCTTGCAAAATTTCACCGTTCTATCTCGATACCATCGAAAGTGCTGCGACCATGTCACAAAAATGGCCGAATAATCCGCTGCGGAGCGCGCGCGCGAAACTACGCTGAATAATTACGCGATAGAATTTCTGCTGGGCAAATTCGCGGCGCCCACACCCACGACGATCGGCCGACGATATTCTCACATGGTATTCATCCGCTGCATTTCATGCATCATCATGCAAAACGGATTGATTGGCCGGCTGATGTCATAGGCAGCCACCACGTACTCTCGCATTACTTTTATTTCCGCTGGCGACAATAAACACACCGATGGCCCGTGAACAGCGGTTCACGCCTCGTGACGCATCCCGGCGACTTCTTTCCTCTCTTTTCTTCTTTTCGTCTCTCCCTCTCTCTCTCTGTTTCGCACGTTTCCACGTTGATTCGTCACAAGCGATAGAATTTACTTCGCCACAAAATTGAGTTACGACGCGACAGCGGTCTACCTGACGCCGCCGTGCCCGTGATCGTTCGCATAATCTCCCAAGGTGCGCGCCTCAATGTATTTAATGCATGTTGCGACCTAGTGCCGGGCGAATATTGCGTGACACATTAAGCGGATTCGATTTCCTTGTGGCCCCCTTCAACTCCTCACACCTGATGATATACTGTGGGTCAGGTGCGATATCACCCGACCTTCGGCTGATATAGAAAATGAAGAAACGATTGCGCAAATTGCACTGGCCATTACTTGCTTGAAATAATCTCGACCTTGAAAACAGTGCACACCAATGGAACGAGCTTTTTACGGCCTCGTAATTCGGACGTACATCGAATGATACGAGGACTATTTTCATTATATAAAATATTTTATCGGTACATACTTGTACACCAATGGTTGTTACAACTCCGACAGACCTCTCTGAACGATACAACGATTTTTTCAATCACTTTTTCCACGGTCATTGTCAACTGAATTGTCGACTTTACACCGGTGGCGCGATTCTGCAAAAAAAGGAGCTGACGGCTTTCCAGCGTAGAAAATGAAGCGATTTGTCTGCACGGTTCCTCGTGCCGGCACTTTCTTCCAGCTTCGGTTTCTACACAGCCGAACGAACGTAAAAATGTCTCTGTTTTTATTACTGTCGAATAAGGGCCCCATTATCGTCCCGTGTTTGCGAAATGAGCAACCGCGAGCTCGCGCGTCGGTACAATGTACATAGTAATTTACGATCGATAATTCCTGTCTGAAACGGAGATTTGTGATTGCGCGGACGTAAATAAGTGTGCAAGGCTATGCCAATTAACCTTAAACTCCGAATAAGATCGTGCACGAGGGGTGAGAGAGAGAGAGAGAGCGCGCGCGCTGGTAAATGTGAACGAGTGCCGGGCCATGTAGCCGCGTTACACCTCATACTTATGGTAATCCAACACGGGCGCACATATAAGTGCGATATTATAACTCTCCCGCACTTTTCTCGCGCCTACCATCAGCACGAATATACGAGACCTTACGATAATTCAACGCTCCGAGGTCCCGCAAATGACGATTTATCGTCCCTCCTTATGATAATGCCGCCAGGAATTTGTTCGATCCCCGCGAACAAATAAATAACAATTGTAATCGCTCCTCCAAATTACCGCTCAATATTCTAACGAGGCAATTTTACCGCGAAGCCGTCAGAAAAATGCTTCTGCATCTTGCAGTTCCAGCAAAGTGCTAATAAACTTTCGGACTCGGTCAGTGTCGACGAAATTATTGCGGTTTATTACATTCAGGACTATCTATTTTAACCATGCATCTGTCGCTTGGCTTTTATGTAGAAATTCATTCGACACTCACATTGAAGCCATCAAAATGGTTTGAAACAATCACGTATTGCGACTATGATAGTAGTAATTCATTAAAGTCGATGCTGGATATTACGAAGTTACTACAGCAAATGTACACAACTGTGATTGAGAAGAAGCCACTTGGAGTCGAATAAATAGAGAAAGATAACGAAAGATACTATGTATACTCGAATTGTGTATTTACAATTCAAATCTCCAGTATCAGTATCCAGTATTACAGTTTAACATAGAGCCAGATGTTGTTACAAAATGATGAAACTGCCATAAGTTTATCTAAGTTAACCCGAGATTTTTCTTCCCATAGAATCCCAGGGTCGTCCGATTGAAAATCAATTCAGTCAATCCAGTCAATTCGACTGTCGATATCGTCGAAGTGCTTCTAGGAATCTTTCTCGTGGAAAGTCGCATCGCATCCACGTTCCAAGAACCTTACATAATCGTTTTATCAAAGTCACCAGTCGATTGATTCAGCTTCATGTTCCCTTATCGGGCCGCACTAACATCAAGCTCGCCACGTGACTTTACGTAACTTCATAAATACGGGCGCGAATTTATTGTACGGTGCCGCCGAAAGGAGTATTTCATGTCCAGTCGTAACGTTTATCGCTTTTGTATATCTTCATTAAAGCCCGGGGATCGG
Source organism: Lasioglossum figueresi (assembly GCA_028455805.1). NCBI lineage: Eukaryota > Metazoa > Arthropoda > Insecta > Hymenoptera > Halictidae > Lasioglossum > Lasioglossum figueresi. The sequence continues at coordinate 3,529,731 of CM052200.1, forward strand.
AACGGTATTGCATATAAACCGTCGCCGTAAAACGCGAATGTTTTCAGCGTTCGCCAGCGTGCGAGAGACCCGCGTGTCGTGTGTTGGTCTCTTTTCTCTTTTCGCGCGATTCAAAGTCTCTCGACCGAGATTCGCCGGGTGTTTTCAAGCCGGCAAATGGATGCCGAAATATTCGGGGCAACGTCCGAGGCCGACGGGATTGTCAAAGAGCGTCGCGATTCCGCGACGTCGAAGTGCACTATCCGTGATTGCGGACCCGCTAATGCGTCTAGCTGAATCTTTTTCTACCTACGCGCCGCGCCAACTTTCTCCACGCCTCGCGCTTTCATTTACAGGTTCCATTACAACTCACTGACCAGCTATTACAACTTGTACCTTACGGTCTCTATCGTTATATTTACGCCTGGCGCGATAAATTATCCCACGGCTGCGCTATTTAGAGCGCGACTGCTCGAATTTTCGGAATCCGATTCGACCTACAGACTCTTCTGTGTTTTCTCGTTTATGACATTTTCGTATACGTAGATCGGCAGAAGGAATTGTTCAAGATACGTTGAAGAAGCATCTTTGTGGCGTTTGATAAATCAGTTGCCTCGTACAAATAATCGTCATTAACAGGGAGAACTGATTACTATTCCTCAAAGAAATTTTATCGACGAGTACTGGGATTGATATTCCTCGGTTTATGGATTGATCGTTTCAGCATTGATTGAGGCACTCTTACTCCGATGCTTCGAGAGGATATTTCATTTCAAATGTTTACATAGTTAGGCATTCGAGACGATGACGTGAGTAATGGAGCGTGAGTGTGTGGAAATGCTAATAGATCGGCTGAAGCACTGAAGGAGTAATTCATATCCTAAGCGAGAGGATTAATTGAAGATACGTGTAATCATACAGATATTTTGTACTATTTTAAACTCTGTGAATGTTTGTAATAAACGTTTTACAACTCCTACACACATTCTCGAATTTATCTCAAACTTTATCCACAGAGTCGTGGTATAGCCATGTGCTAATAATACCTTAAAAATTCGATTTTTTCCAAATAGTATTTCAAGTATTCGTATACTTTCTCGAATCAGCGTGGGCTGACGAAGAAAATACTTCAAGACGATGACCTAACCGATCGAACAATTGAAAATGATAACTTCCAAGAAACTTGCAAGCCAAGACAGCCGAAGGCATGACAAACTACCGTGTTACACCAGACATTCTTCTAATTGTTTACGATCTACTGTAGGCGGATTTACGCGTCCATTAGACAGCTTTGCTTCGCCGGGTACTGTATCGCTTTGCAGCTATCATCGGTATCGTATTCTGTTTCGCGATGGCGAAGCTTGAAATCAGCAGTCTGACGGGCGAGAATTTTGCGCCGGCACAGTGACACAGTGCGCAACACCAGATAATATCAAAGAAACCTTAACGCGAGGCGAAACCGAAGAAGTCTGCGCAATTCGTCGAGCATGAATTCTCCAAGCTGTCCAAATGCTCCGCGATTTTTATTGTCGGCCGCGGCCGGTTTCGTGAGCCGATCCCGTGCGTAGAAGGGGCGTGGAACAAAACCTGTTCAATTAACATTTTCTTGCCGCGGCAGCGCGAAAGAAAATTAGCGACGACAGCAGGCATGCTGTAACCAGCGTTGTACGATGACGTTATTTATTGTCCAGGGAGGAGATGATCGGTGCTCGGTTGTTCTCGGGCGCGTATCGACGAATTCCTATAAATTAATCTGTTACTGATGGATGAGTCAACCGGTCGGATAGACAACGAGATATGCACCGAGAATATTAATAAATATCCGATTTTAAAACACGCTCGCCGATGCGAAGATAGCTAGCCGCGAATCAATCAGTAAAACGAAGAAATTAATTATTCCGACAGATCGATACGAGATATTAGGAGTACAAATTAATTCGTTGCCCTCGCACTTTATCAATTGTAATATTACGATGGAATCTTGTATCTGCTGCAGCGAGCATTGACAGTGCTAATCTTGAAAATTAAAGGAGCATCGCATGATTGAATGCTGCTGATCATTTAAGTAAGCGATACACTAGTGAACACGATCTCGTTTGATGGGCACCATCAAACACTGTGTACTCTTTTGAAAACTCAATTGAAGAAGATGCTTCTGTGGCTAAGAGAACAATCTGCTTTGCACCGATGTACATTTCTGCACCGAACAATTTTACAAAGGAATCCGGAGAACTCGTTGGAAAAGTGAACTATTTCGAGTTCCCGTTACGCCGCCGGGTTTACCAACGGCTTCCAGCTCCCAGAATTCCCAGATTTATTTTATTTCGTCGCTGAAACAAATAATCTGCACTGCAAGAACCGGGGCAGCCGCTTCTTCCAACCTTGACGCTCGGTATGCACTTCGCAGCGCCAATAAATAGAAAAGGCGAAGGTCGCTGCTACGAATCGATCGAACGAGCAGAATAGGTTCGCAAAATATTTTGAAATCTCTGCAATGTGAAATCGGTTCGAAACTGGACCGGTCCAAACAGCTACTTTGAACCTTTTCTTTATATCGTTCTTGAGGGCCCGTTCGTTTGAACCACCGACGCCAGGCTTCGTCGAAGAACTTTATTATCGTGTTAATCGTCGCGGCGACTTTTAACGTCGCTCTTTGTCCGCTACCGACAAAACGATGGACCCGTTCAAACGTAAATTCTGAGGTCCTGCCGATATTCGAGGCGGCAACTTGCACGGGAGAACCTATCGGAATGCATAACGAAGCGCATCTCGTTAAGGGTAATAACAACCCTTTAGCAGGCCCGTGGAGAGATTAGGCTACCGTACGAAGCCGTGGAAAAATTTATTAGGAATCGGGGATACCGTCAGCGGCGGTCCATTGTTAATGGCGGTGTGGTACCTCATCAGAGTACCGTTTTCGTCAGGGCTCGTTTGCATATTCATTAACTTCCAACTACCTGTCCCACGTTAATCGGGGCCCCGGGATACACGGTCGAATTTTGTAGAATGAATTGGCGCCTGCTCATCTCCGATACGATTTATCGGGCATTTCTTTCAACCTGTCGTCAATAACAGACGCGCACCGACCTCGTCAAGGCTTGTACGAGACTCTACAGACGTCGCTAACAAACCATCTGATTCATCTTATTAACTGTTGTACACTCATCAGAAATAGTCCCATAAAAGATCCTACGATAATGCTTCATCCGCCTTTGTGATTATTTTTTGCACACGTATTTACTATTAGTTGGAGTGTATAATGTGTTTATTTCAAGGCGAAATCGCTACTTCATTTTTGAGAAATTTAATCTCGAAGCAAACATCGGTTTCCATCTTGAAGGATTTTTCCAGCTAGAAAAATATTTTACAGTCTATCCATTATAGAATGTTATCTGCCACAATCACAGAAGAGTTTCAAAAGCAAGCGTGTACAGATTGCGAGGTCTCGTGCGTACAACCTTCAACCCGATGCCTCTCGTTTGCATGTAGGCAAGACAAACATTCAATTAATACATCGTATTGACAGCGCTGGGTAAACAGTACTTAAAACATCATTTTTACAACTGTTCACACTTTCTTGCACGGATGCTAATTCGCGGAGAGTGAAATTGCAATCGTTATAATAGGGGTCGGAGAATCGGAGCGGTATAATTTTCCCGCATACTTGACGGGAATGTGGCTGACGGGGCGTTTATGTAGCCGGCAATTAGCACCTTTCATAATCGGTCATGCTAAATACGGTGCACGGGTTTCCAAACGCGGTTCTAATGATATAATCTATTAACGAATCCCGGAGCCGGATCGCTCTGTATTTTACATCTCCCATTACGCGGAACGTGGTTTAATTGCGAAACGGATCTACGGGGTCGTATTCGATCCCGCGAAGACTAGATCTGAAACATTTTTTTCCCATTAGCAACCACGAAAGTATTCCGCGCGATCGCCGGACAGGATTCAAACGACTCGTTGCAAGATGCGATTCCGTTCGTGGAACGTGCATAAACATTAAACGAGATTAGTAAAAAGTCTCCGCGGTATGAAATCAGTCGATAAGATGTGTGCGTAAATCCTGGAACCGGTTGCGCAAACGAAATACGCCGTACATATCAAATATTATATATTGACAGCTGCAGTCGAGTATCGCCTTCAAGGTTTCGCGTATAAATTCTTCGATCGATCCCGTTGCAGCTTTCCTCGCTTCTTCGTGCGCGTCTTGCTGCTACTGGAGACTTCTGGTTTTCCTTTAGAGAAAACCCGATCGAAAACTTCACGGAGCCGACTGGTTTCGTCGCGGAATTTTGCTCGACCATCCAAGATCAGAAATATTATTCGAACTCGGTCTGCTTAAAATTATATCGGCCAAACTTTCGTCTTTAATTCGATCAAGGCTGCCGAAAAACAGATTCGAGGAGAAGGTTCGTCGAAGAATTATCGCCGCTCGACTACCGTTAGCCGTGTCAGCGGTGCATAAATCGCTATCGTTATTCTAGCACTGGTGACGACAGATCGAATAGAGTAATACCATTTATCGAGCCCGCAAACTGAAATTGATCTCGCTCGTTAGAGAAACAGCACGAATACACATCGCCCGTCGATTCTACACATTCTACGCGTGTACATGCCGCGGTAGGAAGTAAAGGGAATCGAAAAGTTTCTACAGAAACAGTCGAATCATTATACACTGTCCGATCAGAAGAAGAAGACTGCGGAGTTGCGAGCACTCGCGCGAAAGCAGTCGTTCGGACAAGTATTAATTATACGATCGATCAATCACCCAGCTAATGAATGATCGCACAGCAACTTGGTGGCACGTTTCGAATCGCGTTACTCCAAGATAAATCGGCGACGCGACGCGTTCGCGCGAGCAAATAATTTACATTTTCCGAGCCATTTGCTGGAAACAAACGTTCGATTAACAAACGATTTAACGAAAAGCCTAGTCGGGCCTGAAAGACGCGTTGTTACGACGGTACATGTTTTGTCGAGTGTTGCAAATTGATAATTGCGCCGAGCGTAATGACGGCCTCGCGTTTCGAGTGTCGCTCGAAACGTGCGCGGAGACAATGCGTCGCATAGAGAAGACACGTTTCTACTTCGCTCATTTAGCGTCATTATGCCTCGTTTCTCCGAGGAAATGGTTCCGCGAAGATCATTGTGAGCGATTTGTCGTTCGCCAATTCATGGAAGACCACAATCGATCGCGCAAATGAATATTTTCCGTAAAAAACAATACGTGTGCCATGAAAGAAACAATTGTTTGAACACTCACAGGTGCCCAAAAGCGTTATATTTTCAGGTTCGCGCGCAAACTGACTCGACTCACACAGACGACTGTCAAAACAAAAGATAGCGTAGATAAACAAGTAGCTGTCGTCTAAGAATTTTTCGTGAAATACGCGAAGAAACGCGTGACACACGCGTACTTAGAGAAGAATCGATTATCCGGAAAGGTTTCCGAGCATCTCGGTAACCGATCCCGGCAAATAAACGAGCGGAATGTTCACGAAGGAGGAAAGTGAGTTTCGACGTGACTGCGCGTGAGTTGACGGTCATCGGTTGCAGATGCTTGTAGCATTCCATCGGCGCAACCTTTAGCAAGATGACTCGCGGTGCATCGATTAAATTGATGTGGATGAACTTACTCTAGTTTCCCCGGGAGGGCACGATTACTCCAAGACCGCGATATGTACTACTTGATACGTCGAGTCGAGCAACAAGTAACAGTGAGTCTCGTAAACTGGAATAATTCACACGATCACACAATGTCTTGAACAATAAAAACACATCAACCCTTGCGTAGACGACCGGCTTTCCAATTTCGCGTTTGTTAAAATTATTTTGTATGGTTTTGCGAAAATATTTTCTGAACACTTTCACCTATAAAATTGAGTAGGTAAAAAAAATATATTTATATTAAATTAAAATTGGATAAGCAAAAGATTTTGAGATTTGGCTTTAAAATTGAATTCTAAGTGATTTGTATGTTTCGAGTGTGTATACAAGGGTTAAGATATTTTAGGAGATCAAGAATTCCATCGGATTTTTCAATAATAAATTCGCGAACATAATACGGGCTATGATTCAGCCCAAACTCGCGACGAATTGAATTGTGACAAGAAACGAACCTCGAAGATTGCTCGGCCGGTTCCAAAAATAAAAATTCGCGGCCCGGTAGCAGAGCGGAGCAGGTGGAGGCTTCTAAGACGCGCGTCAAAGCTGAACTGCCCCAGTTCCATCGCATTACCGCTATTATATTCCGCGCGGCAGCATCCGTACGTGTGTGCACGCATGAGCTCTGAGCTCATACGTCGCACCGATGGTGGTGGGACCAATTCAGAGGGACCGGCTCATTAATACTAATATCTATTAATTCCCGAGTACCGGGCTGCGGTATCGAACTTGTACCGAAATAACATGTCAACGACATTAGTCGAGCATTTTTGGCACTGTTTCATATGTTATCGATACTGTACCATTGCCAGGTATTCGGGGATTCATCAATAAGTCACAACAAAGTTATTAATAGGCTGCTGTTTTATACATTTATAGCAAAAATGCTTGGATGAAATACAGGTTATCATTTATCAGGTTATCAATACTAATTTTATTGGTTAATAATTTAGTTAGCTACTACTTGTTCAAGCTGTTTAAGATTATTATAGGTACATATATGGTGTGCATTATTTTTGATTCGCAACACTCTGTTCATTTCTTTCTTTTGTTTAGGGCCTCTATCGAAATGAATTATCTCCAGTATCGGATTTCCACGTACAACTATGTCTCACCATTTTTATTTTAGAAACATTATCAAGGAAAAAACAACTAAAATAACCGCAACCTGGATAATAAGTAACTGTATGCGTACACAGGATGTTTAAACTGGATTTCCTCGAAAACTGATGTCTGAACGAACACACTTCACGTTTGATTTATTTTTGCATATAGCTAATGAATCACTTCCTGCTGCTACCGCACTTTCGATCGTGCGTGTATACAAATATAAATTCCATTGCTGTACCATATACAGTTTTAGAATCGATCTCAGTTCCATGCGGTTTATTATACAATGTCAAGTTTTATTGGAGATTGTATTTTATTAGAGGCTTATGTGTTTTCAGACTTTGAGTTGTTTGGAGTGGTAGAAATTGATTGATACGTGAGATATCAATAAGAAATGTAAGTGCATCGATGATATCGGACAAGTTTCAGCCTCGTCCCTATGGAAGGTGAACGCAAAACGTTCGTCTCGCCGAAAAAGGAACAGGCTGAAGCGTATCGGATGCGATTAATCATAAATTTGGACGTTGCGTCATGTTGCGCCGACGAGCCGGCTCGGAAGTGCAGCCGACGACCGGACGATTACGTCGATTCTTCTCGGTAAAGATGTCGGATCGCCGTGCACGCCTTCCTCGGCTTGTTTTCCATTAATTTACCACTTGACGGTGGCCATAATATTCGGATTTTGCACCAATCAATTTTGATCAGCTTCTTCAAAGAACATTTTGATAAACTTTTTGGAGGAGATGGAGAGATCATAATCACAAAATAGCCACCAATGCAGTATGAAAAATGTATTATCTCTACTATTGCATAAGCGTCGTTAACGAAACGGAGCAATTAAATTGGTATTTCGTCAAACGATAATGTCGTACACGGAAAAGTTAATTCCAGCGAAAGGATTAATTAAGATACGAACTTTCGTTCTCTCTGAAATTCCGAGAAGATCGTTGTACACTATAAGAAGCGTGTTCGCTTCTCGGAGAAACGTGTTTACAAACACAATGACTCAGTATAAACACGAGGACCATGTCACGCGGAGCTTGTTTTAATTACACTTAATACGGTTCGTTCTTTTCTGGTGAAAGGCAAAAATTGGCCACCACGCGAATATCTTTGCAGAATCTTAAAGGCGATTTCAGTTTGCGAATTAAATACATAATTACTCGTGATGTTGTCCGAACGATTATACACGCCAGCAATTTATAAATATGTCATAATATATCATTCTAATATTTAAGATTCTAGTTTAACCCACATTTTTCACATCGAGTGATACTGTCACACTCGCAAGTAATTTTATGAGTCAGACTCTAACAAACTATGTTAGTGCCTTGCTAATTGCTTGCCTCCCATGTTTCAATCTGCTGTAGAAAATTATTACCAGCAGCAGACACACATATCAGAGAGTTAATTGCCCTTGTCTCCTTCAGATTCATTTCTTTTCGACACGATTGGAAATTCGGTATACTAGTCGCTATACTATTGGTATGTTTATACAAAATCGCAGACATTCCCACGAGCATTGAGCGTGTCATCTCCACTGCATCTGCCCTCGAAAACTGCACCAATCAAATTCCGTTTGCAGTATCACTCGACCGCATCTCCGATCAGACTCGATCTTCATACTTCTGACAGAAGGAACAGGCGCAACGACAAGTCCTTTAATTACGCGGACGGATATCCATGCAACTGTCAGCCACGATTACTCGATTAATCATGAATTCGGACGCGACGTCGTGTTGCCTCATTACCGTGCACGAAAAGTGCATCGGCCGTGCATCGTCGCGTGCTCGATTCTGAAACGGTGCGAACGATATTCCAGGCTGAATTCGCAAATCCCGTTCGCCGAATAAAAAGAGGAAATCAACGAAACTCGACTGCGGTCACAGACGAATCTTTCACAATTTGCATGACCGCATCGTCTCCCTTATGCGATCCCGCTATTATTAATCGCGTGCGTAACATTGCAATTCCGACGCATGTCCCCGCGACGTAACATTTGCTTGACTTCTCGCGAGGGACGTGTGCCAAATCTTCTGCGTACACTGCCGTCCATACGTAGGAATTATGCACACGTAATCCATAAGTAGAAAAAAGACAATGCTGTATTTTTCTGTTGTAGATATAATTGCATTTATTTCATGGGAAATCGTATGCGATGATTTATCAGGAGTGTTTATACATAAAATTTCAATAAATCTTCAACGACGTTTCGCCTCTACATGTATTTCAACTGTTGTAACTGCACGCCTAAATTGTGAGCTATTTTAAATGCACCTAGGGCGCCACGAGAACATATTATACCAGCTTTTATATGCGAACTGACAAGTTTGGCAGAAAAACCAGTTCAAAGTTTCAGTGAGCCAATGTGCTGGACATATAACGTACCGCTACGTCCAGTTTTATCAGTTCGAATGCTCGAGGGTTCGTAACTGAGCTCGTAGATATTCCAATTATTGCTATAAACTGGAATATATTGTATTACTTTCCAATGCAGATCGGAGTCGAATTAGAGTTCATGCTAATTTAAGTTTTCTCGTATCGAACGCGCTCATTTGCATCGTGATTGCATCATTGCTCTCTACCGATGTCAATTAGAAACACGAACATAATTGGACAAGTTTTATTGTAGCAACGAAAGTATCTTCGAGAAGCAGTACGAATGCAAAAGTTATATTTGGTGTTGAATTTATTCAAGGAAGCATTTGGCGAATCATCTGACTTTATTGTAGCAACAAAGTATCTTCGAGAAGCAGTATGAATGCAAGAGTTATATTTGGTGTTGAATTTATTCAAGGAAGCATTTGGCGAATCATCTGACGTCGGAAGAGATACAATCTTCTGATCATCATTTTCATACGGAAGCTTATTTATTCAGAGTTAATTTAGAATCTTTCCAGCAAAGAAAGAAAGAGAGAGAGAGTCTCGCATCCACAAGTTGCAGCCAGTAATGATATCGGTATCTCTCAAAGCAGTCTCATTGAACGCCAACACCAGCGACAATTGATAACGCCACGTGTTGTATAAATTCTCCGTAGAATTCGTTTTTTACGATGCCGCGATGCGATTAAGTTGTAGGACGGGTTTCGAACTCTCGCGCCGGATCACGAAGAAAACGAAGTGTGACTAATAGTGACTCGTGCCCCGTTGTGTCTAGCCGAGTAATTACGTAAATCGACGAATCAAGAACAGAAACGTCTATCGCCGAGTGGCCGAGCCTTAAGGCGACGTTCAGCCACTTTGTCGTGCAACAGTTTTTTTCTCCGAGGAAAAAGATCCGCTGGAAAACTAGTACTGGGAACTGGGGCCGTTGACTGTGCGTGCCGTATCGTGGGTTTGTGATATCAATGCGTCAATCGCTATTGGGGACGTCGAAGCAGAACGGCTATAATATGTTCGCGTTACCCGCACAAGTATAAAACTTCTTGACAGCGAATTAACTTTCGGAGCTTTTGCTTCTCGTTTACCTGCGAACTCACGGGGACTGATTCATGATCGGCTGCCTGACGTTTATGGAAACTCTCGTATATTTTCCGAACGATCTTTATGGACGCGTGAAGTGGACGAAAATTTTTCATTGCAATGTTTTGCGCAGGTACACGTTCTGAACGGACTTTTCAAGCGATTAATTTTTTTTTCCCACAGTGGCTATTTTATTTTTATATCGATAATTTCAGGGGGAATGGGACTTTTCTAATTATTATTATAATTTATTATAAACGGGCTGAAGCCATTTTTACACATGAGAAAGATACAGACTACTCGTATAATAACAAAGAAGGGACATGTACAGAAAGGAAAATTTTGATAATTTTGGTAGTGGTACAATCGATATGGTATTGTAATATAATCCTGCGTAGTTGCATTTTAAAGTTTAGTAAAGAATTATTGAAAAAATCAATACGATTATAAATAGTGCATGATTTTGCAATAATGCGATTCATTGGATTAATTAGTCCATAAGTCGATTTTGCTTTAAGTGTTTGAAAACCCGCTCTTGTTCTCAATTCACGTTCCGGTACGTAAAAATTGGTTAGCGCAAGTAGAGAGGAACAATCGATATAATTATTAATTAAATTAGAAATAAAGCTCTGGTCAGATACTATTCTTCGAGCAGATATAATAGTTCTAGGTTCATCGTAGTTATTATTGCGGAGTAATCATGATCAAAGAATGACATTGGATTATTTAGCTTATACGAACAAAACCTGAGAAATTTATGCTGCACTCTCTAGAGCATGATTTCGTACTTAGAGCTTTTCGGAGACCATATAATTGATGCATATTCTAATAGCGGACGGACGAGGGCAATATATAGCAATCTAAGTGTGCGGATTGAATGAAAATCAGTGGAAAAACGAAGTATGAAACCAAGTGTTCTAGAGGCGGAGTTAACAATATGATATATATGGTTGGAAAAGTTTAAGGTAGAAGAGAAACGAATTCCTAAATCCTTTACCTCATTTATTGAGGAGAGAATACTGTCATTGAGATGGTAAGGATGTATGAAAGGTACGGAGCGACGAGAAGATCGCATAACATGGCATTTCTTAATGTTTTTATGTGATTAATAATTTTTTTTTCATTTTTGCACGACGCGAAAATATTTAGTCAACGAACACAGTGGCTATTTTATTTTTATATCGATAATTTCAGGGGAATAGGACTTTTTAAGTGATTAATAATTTTTTTTTCAGTTTTGCACGAAGCGAAAATATTTAGTCAATGAACACAGTGGCTATTTTATTTTTATATCGATAATTTCAAGGGAATGGGACTTTTTAAGTGATTAATAATTTTTTTTCATTTTTGCACGACGCGAAAATATGTAGTCAATGAACACAGTGGCTATTTTATTTTTATATCGATAATTTCAGGGAATGGGACTTTTTAAGTGATTAATAATTTTTTTTCATTTTTGCACGACGAGAAAATATTTAGTCAACGACTACAGTGGCTATTTTATTTTTATATCGATAATTTCAGGGAATGGGTCTTTTTAAGTGATTAATAATTTTTTTTTCATTTTTGCACGACGCGAAAATATTTAGTCAACGACTACAGTGGCTAGTTTATTTTTATATCAATAATTTCAGGGAATGGGACTTTTTAAGTGATTAATAATTTTTTTTCATTTTTGCACGACGAGAAAATATTTAGTCAACGACTACAGTGGCTATTTTATTTTTATATCGATAATTTCAGGGAATGGGACTTTTTAAGTGATTAATAATTTTTTTTTCAGTTTTGCACGAAGCGAAAATATTTAGTCAATGAACACAGTGGCTATTTTATTTTTATATCGATAATTTCAGGGGAATGGGAGTTTTAATGTTCGAATACCGTTTGGATCCACTCCATATAATTTTATAAACTACACAGGTGGAACGAATAGATAGATGAAGATTTCGCGTAGAAATGCAGACTGTTCATGACCTTGGGTCTCGAAGGTGTTAGCTTACGTTCGTGTTCCACGAGAGTGGTAATAGCCGGTTAGGGAACAATCAGATCTTTCCGACGACAGCGAAATTCGAAGTGACGCGTTTCATTATGATAATTGGGCGAATTACGGTAATCGTTCGCGCGGCGGGAAAAGCAGTTCCGATAAAAGGATTCAGAGTGTTAGCGGGTCTTCTCATGAATACGTATCTATATTTACGATGTGACTCACAGTAAATAACGAAGGAGCTGGTGCGATACTGGTGGCCGACACACAATTTGCTGTTCATCAAATCACTTGTTAATGTGCACCGTGTCGGCCGATAACGATCCGCCAGTCTTCATTCACCGTCCAAAATAACAGGGAAAAAAAGGAAGAACCATAATCGGTTTTATTAAGTGGTGAGTCGCGCGCCGCATTCATTTGAAGGATTCGCGCGTGCGCTTTGCAACAATACGATTCCGCAACGTTCCGTTCGTTGTAATAACATATGATTCATCCGTCGATTGAGATGGATCGCATCGAACTGCAATTGCTCGGGTGGTTTCACGAACGAAAACACGGGAGGGTTGGAAACCATAATGTTCGGGTACATTATCCTTTCGAGCTGCACGTGAATCATACTTTTAAGGCCGTGCGAGCAACGCGATGTTTCAGATTATAGTGCTGCGATCGCGTGTTTGCAATTTTAGTTAACCGATATTTCTGTGGTTGCCAGGAAGAACGCCGCATGTCACATACTTTCACTTTCGAGATATTGCCGTTTAAAGGTTTTGTCACTAACGCTTTGACATAGGACATCGGTTAAATTGCATTACTTTTTTGAGCGTTTCGAATTTGTTTTTATGATCTTTTTTCTGTTAAATACGTAAATCCTATACTATGAAGCACAATTAATGCGTAAACTCGAATTTTTTGAAATTGTGACATGCGGCGTTTTTCCTTGCAACCGCAGATTTATTCTCGCTGTTGTAACCGAACGCTTTGGTGCTTCAGCAAACACGGACGGTGTGAATTGTCACATTGTCCGCGTGGTTCTTCATGGAAATTCGAATGACAATTCTGTTTAAATTGCTTCTACGATGTAAATTTTACTTGTAGTGGTAAGGGAAAGTAGCGTCAACGAGCTATTTATTTAATACTGGAAAATTAAATTTCAATGGATAATTAGAAGAGGTTCGCAATTATTGTTCAATTGCTATAAACTGTGCGTCGGGTCAGCACTTATAGCCGTTTTTCCTGATCGCATAAGCGGACATTCTCTCGGAGAATTAGGCCAAGTAGATACAGACCGACCCTAACCAGACACAGCGAGCTGACCACAGACGCATCCTTATTCAGCGCAAACAAAGTTTATGGGCTTTGCAGTGTACATATTTATATAATAACGAGGAAATGGCGCGAACACGTACTTAGAACTACAATCATCCTTTCGAAGGAAGAGAATATATCGGTCCAAGCTCGCGAAATATTACGGCTTACATCTCGGTGGACCAAGGAAATTACTGATTAACTTCAAAGAGAAACGCAACGTGCGGGGCTAATGCAAAATTATGTGAAGCCGTAAAATCTGTCACGGAGATTAATAACAATAACTGTGTTCTTTGTTGTATGAAAATTACGGTCGTCGAACAACGAAGAACGATTTTCTTCGAATTCTGCACGGTTCCGTTTAAATCTGGGAATCCGGAGACTTCCAAAACAATTTGATGGCCAGAACACCGTTAACATACACACACTTTCCGCTGAAAACATACTATTAATTTTCGTGCGAATAAGGTTTTAATCTGCGGAGCTTTTATTACCTACTGAAAGATTTATAAGGTGAGACTGAAATTTAATTACACCGAACCTACTGAAAATATAGATGCAAAAGTTGATGTTACCGTTAGTAGTCTTGAAGTTTATCTCTAATGCATGAATAAATGGTTTATATTAGGTTGTTCGGAAAGTAATTTCGGTTTTTTTTTTGAAAATGAAAGACAATTTTCGTATAATGAACAAATATTTTATTATTAATATTTTATTCTGGTCCAATACCTTTTGCCATCTTTCTGGTAGTAGCATGATTTCACGCTCATAAAATTTTTGGTCTTTACTGCCAAAAACTGATCGAGGTGATTTTTGACCTCCTCGTTTGAAGCGAAGGTTTTACTTAAGCCATGCTCAAAACATATAATGATTATGCGGCTTAAGTGTGAAGTTGGGTGCAAAAAAATACAATTAAATCCTCTGTCGGGAAAAAACGAAATTACTTTCCGAACAACCCAATACTTTTTATTATGTTATACCTACAAATTAGGGCGAAGATAATCATGGATGTAATGAAACAAATTATTTCTGGTTGTGTTGAATTTTCCGTACGTAATGACACATGCAATGGAAATTGTATGAATGTCGAAAACGAATTATGGCAGGGACTGACCGATCGATAACTTTCCAGGCAGTCCGAAACGCGGTATATTTATCAGGATGTTTAGGTTTAGTAAAACAGTGGGCCAAAAATATATAGGGCAGTTAAACGGCACAGGAATAAATGGCCGGCTATTTCCACCGGCGTCGGAGAAATAAAAGTGTTTCAAAACAGCCCGTGGGTCACAAACCGCTGACACGGATTGTCTGTAGCTATTTATACCCAGACAGGAGAAAAATAGCGTGGCTCGCTGACGAATAGCTCTATCTTTGGTGCGAATCTGCCGCGAGCTATCACAACGATGCGGTCGCGCGTGCCGAAACAGCATTTCGAACGTGTCTTTCGCCATTCTTGAAATGACCGGTCAAATTTGGAACTACTTTCAACTGTGGTCGGTTTTATACTTCTCTTTGACGTGTCTCTCGATCGAGGGCCAGTCAAATATAAACCGGAATTTTTTCTAATTTTCTATTTGAATGGAATTTCTCAAGAATACTGATCATTTCTGTATCAGATTGGTAATTTTAATATTTTACTGATCCTCGCGTAATGAATCGTAATCGCTTTTCTTTGATTCCGAGAATAACTTTCTTAGCGAAGCCACTTTCGCAGGAGCTGTGAAACTGAATATGTCTCTACCAATACGAATGTTATCTAATGTTAGCGTTCTAAGAAGATGGCCATTTTGTTGCGGTTAATCTCACCGATTCGGTACGTTGCGTGTCGTTCTACGAACAACTATTCCAAAGCGTAACCACAACGGCGCATTCGAAATCAAATATATATCGGTCGTATCGGCGCAATCGATACCGCATTATAAGTGTTCACACTGCCCACCCACTGACGGCCGGGCATTCAAAATAACGGATGAAATCATTCAACATCGCTGAGATGTGCAACTCGGTGCGTGGCTGTTCCGTCGAAGCGTGGGTGAAAGATCAAAGAAAAACGCGTACTTCCGTTGACGTTCGGCCACTATTTCCGCGAATGATTTCACGCGAACCAACGGCGCATGACCTTCATTTCCTAAAAGCAATTGCAAGATGCATTTCTAGTTAAGTGGATCGAGGCGAACTCAAATAAACGATGGTACATCTGCTACGGAACTAATGGCTCGAGCAGATCTAGGATGATCGAAATAAGTATTAAATGCACGATTTCGTGCCATGCTTGGTTGAACAATTATCTAAATCAATGTGGAAAAAGTCATTAAGAAATACGTTGCTGTTAAAGCTGTGCCGAACATGTACTTCGTCCTGGACATAATTCACTTCTAAGGGTGGGTTCATATCGATCGACGAAGTCACGCAACATGTAACACACGCCAAACGTTTTTAAAGTTGGCATAAAAAGAAAATACTTCTTGGGGTAGAATAAAGATTTGCTTCGGACAAACTTAATGAAGTATTCGCGTGTTTCGCTGTGCTCTCTGATACAGGAAACGATACACCGAATATCTTCAAGATGATCTGGTTTACATCACATTTTATGCAGCAATGTTATTATTAGAATCGTAAATCTGAAGAAAAGATTCAAGAGTTTAATGCATACGTATCTGCATACTTAATTCTATGAAAATTAGCACGGGCGGAATATTTCTTTCATTGATAGGGGGGTTCCTTCGTGGAAAAAATGAGATAAGAATGTTATTCACAGGTGTACAAATTATAATAAATATTGATTTTTATTTCATTTTTACTGGAAGGAATCTTTCCATCGATAAATATATTAAACAATGGGAATTTGTACGAAGATTTTAAAACTTGTGCGTTTTAAGCGGACCTTCAGAAAGCAACTTATCGTACGAAATTCATATGGTTCGCATTACACGGACAGTAAATCTCCTCATGTCACGAAGAAACGCGGCAAAGGAGGAATTGAGGAAAAGGAGGATGAGGAGTGAGAGGAAGAAGCATCATCGCGTCCAGCGAATTGCGAAACACTTTCCCATCGTATGAAATGTCTCATTCCGCGAACTCGGTATGTCGGCAGTCAGACTTCTAAAACGGTGGGAACGGTAAAACATTTGTGATTATCTAATATTTTTGATCCTCAAAATCTTCCGATACCTTTTTTAAAACTTGATCTCTTCAAAATCGACTTCGACAAAAATTACTGCTACGTCCTTCCAGTTTAAGCTATTTATAAGATGTACAGTCAGGGACAAAAATAAGTGGACAGTTAGTGGAAATAGGTAAAAATGAAGTTTAGTCGAATTAACATGACTGTTATAAACTTAAGTTTTATTTACTATATATTCTTATAGCGTATAGATTATTTAACGAATAATTGAAGTTCATATTTACATCTTTGTATAAACACGCCGTGCCATAACGAAAACGTCAGCTATTTATGACAAAATATGGGAGACAAAAATGAGTGGACACTCGATGAAATGCGTAACAAATGAAACGCATAACAAAATTAGTACTTGGTATTGCCGCCTTTTGCATGTATTACAGCTTCCAGACGTGGAGGAATACTTTGAATTAACTTTTCAATATAATCGTTACTAATTTTTTCATATTCGGACTGTAATCTTTTGAAAAAATCGACCTTATTATTTCGCTGGTCCAATGGAACTTTTGCGTCCAGTAAACTGCATAAGTTCTCAATAGGATTCAAATCAGGGCTCTGGGCCAGCCATTCGAGCAATTTAATATTGGAATCTTTAAAAAAATTTTTAGTTTTCTTAGCACTGCGCTTAGGGTCATTGTCTCGTTGAAAGACAAATTCGTCGTCGCAACCCATTTTTATCACTGCTTCTTCTAAATTTTCATTTAGTATATTAATATACTTATCTGCATTCGTAATGCCGTCAATTTGAACTAACGTACCAATTCCGTTTTGCGAGAAGCATCCCCACACCATTAACGATCCACCGCCAAATTTGACTGTGGGTGTAATAAATGGTCTTTTATACGCTTCATGTTTTTTTCTCCAGACTGTGTGCTTCTTTTTTAATTGCCGTAACTCAAATTTACTTTCGTCGCTCCAAATGATATTTTTCCAGAATACCAGTGGCATATTCACATATTTTTTTGCAAACGCTAAACGTTTTCTCATATTTCTTTAATTAATATGTGGCTTACGTCTAGCCTTGCAGCATTTTAAACCAGCTTCGCGCAGTCTTCGTTTTATTGTTTTTGTGGAAACATTTAATTCCGCTATTTCTGCAATACTTCTTGCTGCGATCGTTGGATCTTATCGACTTGTACGAAAAATCCGACGGTCTTCTTGTATGGTGGTACAGCGTTTGCGTCCACGATCTCTTAAATTTTTCACGGTCCTGTGCACTACATACTTTTTATACATTTTTTCTACTGCACTTTTAGATACGCTGTACTTCCGAGCTATTACGCGGTAACTTAATTTCTTACAGCAGTCCGATACAATTAAATGGCGAATTTGATATGAAATTTCTTTCGTTTCTGGCATTCTGTAATTATTGCATAAATGTTCTTACTTGTACGATACCTGAATTGGTACCGATAAGATTGATGGAGATCGCTGCATGTAAGCGTGACCTGTGCCTAGTGTTCGTATACATTTCTTACCTCGCAATAACATTACAACCAAGTGTCCACTTATTTTTGTTCCCTGATAAATAGCTGACATTTTCGTTATGGCACGGCGTGTTTATACAAAGATGTAAATATGAACTTCAATTATTCGTTAAATAATCTATACGCTATAAGGATATATAATAAATAAAACTTAAGTTTATAACAGTCATGTTAATTCGACTAAACTTCATTTTTACCTATTTCCACTAACTGTCCACTTAATTTTTTCCCTGACTGTATATATTGAATTGTTGAAGAAACACAATTTTATATATAAAGGAAAATTGTGGAACTTCTTTGATCGTTCAACCTCCAGAGGGAAATTTTTTCGACTCGCTGCGAAACGACATTGCAGAGCCGCGTGCGTCGTTGCGAAAGCACGGTTTATACGCGGTTATCGCGATTCTCGTTCTCCGATGAATGAGATTGTTGGCCGGTGAGTCACGGCCGCGTAGTAAAGTCTACGGCGTTAGTTAGCCCGCGAAAGAACGCGGCAGACGTCACCGGCCAAGAACCGGCGTGACGCGTCGCACGCCGTTGAAATTTTAAAATTACCAGAGGAGAGGACCGTCGCCGAAGGTCTTCTGGGTAACCGAGGTTTGCCGAATGCTAATTTATGGACAGCGGGTGGTATCGGTGCCAAGGCTGAGTCACGGTAGCGATCCGTCCTCGCTTCGAAACCCGAACCCGTCCTGCTGAAAATTCATTCGCGAACACGCTTCCCGCGAACCCGTGGATCGGCAGATCGTCAAATGGAATTCTGTAAACGCTCGAACTGCATCGAGAGTGATTCAGTGCTGGACGTCGTCATGATTGCAGATCGCCGGATTAAGTATGCTGATAAATCGCTGCTACTTTCTCGGTAAAGGTTCCCGCGGCTTTTGCGAAAGCGCGACGCTAACCAGACTGTTATTGCTAACCAATGGCCGGCTATTTTTTGCGATTTGTTAGTTGCTAGAAGCCGTTGGAATGCGGAGTGTTTGATTGTGTTGGAAACACCTGTGGTGTCAGAGGATTCGATGTAAAGAATCCTCTTCTTGTTAAAGAATGATTTTATTAACATTGGATAATTTACTAGGGGCAATAAATTTTGACTCCAGAATTCGAACGTTTCTGGTCAAGAATATTTCTCAAACGCAAAGGCATTTAGTAATCTAGAAATTGCTTTGAGTTATAGTACAGTAGAACCTCGTTGGTTGCACGGAACCCTCGTTCGTCGCATACTAATAACTCCCACCACGAGGTCTTCAAGGTTCTAGAACTGGTAGTGTACGTAGAAACAAAAGAAAACGACGCTACGAATCACCAAGATTGGTTACTTCGTACCACGTATAGCAAACTGGATCCAGTGATTTCTTTCTGAGAGTCCGTAGGTGTACAAAGATCTAATTATAAGATCGCCGAACCAATTTTTTGGCTCGAGCAAACTTATGATGCTGTGGTCCCATTTTTCAATGGCGTCGCCATATCGAGCTCGCTTATCCGCCGACAAGGGTCCGGCGCCCGGCAAAAGGACACGAGAGATTAATGTCGGCCGAAACCGTCGCCGACTATACCTTACGGGGAGCAACCATCATCCCACATGGTGACGGCCTTGCCTAAAACCCCGCATCTTACGAAACAGAGCACGTGGCTGCGGTGGCTGTCGGGGTGTGGTCTCTCCGCGGTTTCTCCCGTTACATCATCACGAATATATGGCCAAGTCTAGTCATGCAGTTTCTGGGTGGCTGGCATTCCAATTTTCCCTTTTCTCCCCTTAATCCTTCGTGCCAACCCGCATCCAGGAGGATTCATCGCTCGCGCCGCAGGATTACGTGGCGCGCATAATCGACCGCGAGTCTTAATTAACGTTCGCGATTATTCGTTGGCAGCCTGTTTGCCGGCGAAGCCGACTGCATTACGCGCGCCGCATTAAATCGCTATACCGTACAGCTGCTGAAGCTCTTGTACAGCACGTTTCCATTTTGGTCTACTCCCGCTGATTTATGATACCCGAGGGAGATCAACAGTTTAAGATTGCTTACTCGAGCAGAAGCGAGTTCGAATTTTTGTTCGTTACAATCTGACACATGCTTGTACGCTTTTTCTAGGAAACACTTGGATCACATTCATTCTCTTCGATCAATTATTAAATCGTTTGCATCGATCCGCTATCGTTTCTGAGCACGTTGGCTTAATAAATAAACAGTTCATGCTGTTTCTCAATTTTGATTTCAATCAATTCTCTCGCTCCGATTTCTACGCTGTTCAATCCCGTCTGTTTGAAGTTTGCTTATAAAATTGAAAGAAATGCATGAACATTTGCTGTTAATTTATAATGTCTTCATAGCACAAAGTAGGTTTTGTATCCCTATTTTGGTTGGTGCGGAGGTGTGTTTATTTTCAGAGTAATGTGGGAAGTAATGGTCATTAATATCTCTCAAGGTAGAATTGTAGCACAGTTCTAAAATGCTATTCTCACCGTGCAACGTGTTCTAACGATGCCTTGCTATGAATAACTAACTAGCTTTGCTAATTGTCTAGACTGTATTTCAAGTGTCCTATTTCATTCGCAATAGAGCAGTTGTATCTCAAAACATTTTTTAACTAAAAGAGAACAATAAATTGTCGGTGGAACTATAAAGCTTTACAGAATATGAGTTGCAAACTCCAGCAATATTAGCATGCTTGGTAGTTTGGTGGTATTAATCTAGAACTCATAAATGGTATCTCTACATATTCCAAATGAAACTTTAGACTCGAAGACAAAAACAGTGAAACGACATTTCTTAATCGAACAGCCTATGCTTAATTCATTATTATTATGCCAACATCAGGTGACACGCGATCATGACGTGTAATATTTCGTGAAAATGACAAGAATGTATTTGTTAAAGGCTGGCCTAATTGATTTAATAGTATCCAGCAAAAACGCCTTAATAATTTCATTAATTATAAGCCAGAAAATCCCAAGTGATATATTTCCAGTTTTCGCTAATTCCAACGTTGTTAATTATTGGGTGTAGAAAACATTTCCAAATAGCATACCAATTCCTTCACGAATCGTTGACAGTTCGCGTCCGTCCGGAGACGCGAAGGTTCTTGAACCGCGAGTAATTACCGCGTGAGAAATGTAGCGCCGCGCGGTGTTTCCAGGTGAATGAAGACCAACGTTGCGGTCAGAAATATTTCATTAGTCGTCCCAGCGTTTCTGGTTGCGACGGGAAAATACCTCTCACGCCTTGGAGGCACAGTCGTCCTTAAACACGAGCATTTCCACGGAATGGTAGTGTTCGTACCTGCGATTAATCCACCGTTCGCAATCGTTGCTTCAAAGTACCGGGAAAACCGAGATCGAAAGCAACGTTGCGAGTGACTGAAAACCTATCATTGACATTATCTCAAATTCCGGATATGCGATGCATAATTACAGACCGGCAATAGTATCGCATTCGAAACATTATTATGATTTTTTTGGCTGATTGTAATATGTATAGCGAAATGGTTAGTACCGACGATGCGCGAGAAGGGTGGGTCCTTGGGTTTCGCGGAAACTATTAATTTATGACTGGCGCCAGCGTCGCGGATTGGATAATGGCCAACGATGCACGGAGCGCCGATTAATCACCGGCCGCGGGCACGTGCATTCACCTTGTCGAAAATGCACGGCAGCTCGGCTAGAATGGGGTCGTCGAATAATACCGAACCGAAAATAACGAGCCGCGCGTCGCTCTTTATACAAATCCGCGGTATAAATATCGGCTAGGGACGGTGGTCCCGTAATGGCTGGTTGATAAAGAACCGCCGCCGCAACACGGTGTAATCAGGGATACGATACAGCCGCGACGCGAAACGACGCGTGCATAAATTACGAGAAAATTGCCAATAACTCGGCCCGGTGTCCGAGCAGCGTTTGATCCCGGAATAGTTGAGGATTTATCGCCGAGATTCCCAGATTACGGTGTCGTTGCAGTAAAGAAGAATGTATCGCGAACTCCCGCGGCGTTATCGGACCCGTGACCACGATCCGTGTCCTGTCCCACCCGTTTTCTATCGTTACACTGGCTGTACCGATGGCGCCGCGAGCGTAATCACGAAAAACCGACGACTATAAATTATTCGATTCGCGGGTCCCGTCTGGTAACCGACCAGGCTCGTTCCTGTCTCGTCGCGAACGCTCGAATTCGAAACATTCAGCGACACCTTTTCGACGTATGTAGACTAAGTTCCGAACCAAATTTCAACAAATTTTCTAAATAAAAATTTTTAGGTTTAATTACAGGATGCAGAAACCAAGTAGAAAGTTCTCTCTTTCTTGATTAATCTTGATACATATTATCCTTCTTAAATTTCAGCTACCTAACTAAAATTGAGCGTGCAACACATATTTTTATTTAGCTTTGTAACTACGAAATGATAAACTTCCGTAGCTAATAGTTTTCTAGAAAAAAAATGTTGAAATGTTGGTCGATTTTCCTGCTTTGCATCTCCTCTTAATTTGAATAGGGGAGGCTATAGGACGACGCGATGGCGTCGTTTTTCATCGAAACGAGCTCGGAGCCGCCACAAATCCTGTGCACCTCGCGCTGTTAAGTGTCTAAGTTTCTCGGAAAGAACCTCCACAAATTCCCATTGGGTTTCCGATGGTCCGGGCAGTATGATTTCTCGTAATGCCCGCGACCGGGCATGGACAGCGTTCATTAGAAGGGAAGTGATTCCCCTGAAGTACAAACAGGAACGAATAGCCTCGAACGCGTTATAAATCGTCGGCAGGCCTCCCCACGTCGTGGGATCGGATTGTGATACGCCGATTAACCGGCCGAGGAAGATATAATCCCTCGGGTTCGACTCGTAACGGAGCGTAATGCATGAGCCGATACGGCCTCTACGATATTACGTTTATTACGCGTTCCGCCGATACGCGGAGGACCGAATGGCGCCAACCAGCCGGCCACTTCACGCACCTACGTACCTTACACGTACCTTACATACAAACACGAACACGAGAACCATCGTGAGCCCGTTCTCTCGTACCTTTGCTCTACGCGGCATTTATTTCCATTCGGGGAACATGCTCGCCCCGCGAGTCGCCTCAAAAAACGACAACTACACTGGATCCAAAAAGCATCCGAACACTAAAGAGTCACCCAAAAATTCGCCCCTTCTGCGTCCCTTGATTTTCGAGCTTTTCAAGTTGAGGAATTTTCAGTTTCCTAGTCGCTCTCTGTAATATCGATAATTGTAAGTTAAAAGTGTGCAGCGTTATTGTAACGTTACCACACAGAAGTTCCGAGTAAGCTAGCTCTAATGAACGCAATTGCAACAGAAATCATAAAGCTTTTCGATAAAAATACCTCGACATGGCTTCTAACAGTGCGTAAGCAGGTTAAAAGCAAACTTATGTACATAAATTTTAATTTTATGAAGATGTATTTTCCATTTTGTAGAAAAACTGTCTGCCATTTTTTCAAGAAAACTAGTTCTGTGTATTTTAAATTATACCACATTCCGCTCTACGATATTAACCTTTTACTAATATTCTGGTTATTACGCTCCTCCTCTTGTGGATACTTTCAAGTAATAGCTCGAACCGTTCGTTTCGAGAATATTTATTATAAAATTTTCTGCTGCCTTTGGACGAGGGGACACAATTTGTTATAGGATATTGTCCGATCGATATAGAAGGAGTCGGGGCAGAGGAATCGACAATTAACTCAATATCATTCTTCGACAAGACCCCCTCGTTCAATCAACTCGGTGCTCTCACACTTTGCGCCGTCCCGTTTATCGAAATCGATTGCTCGGAAGCGTACAAAATTCGATTACACGGTCGTCCGTCTCACGTTCGACCGAAGGTCGAGTCGAACCCTTGCTATACTCGACTTTATGATACTCGTTGCACGAAAGAGCTTGTCTCGATATTCGTTGAAAACGGAGTAGCGAATACGTCTATAAGTTCACGTCTGAATCGTTTGTCAACCGAATGATTTAATCAATAATTAATTTAAAGTACACGAATAGCTGAAAACATATATTTTTACGAATCAGCACAACTTCGGTGCTTCATAACGACTTCTTACAACACGTAGCACATTTCCGGCACTGTTTCCAGTAATTGTTATCTTGTGCAACAAAAGTTGCAGCCGTAAAGTTGCAGAACATTATTCAAGCTTCGGCGATTACAAGGTATTATAAAATCTGCGACGCGACGAGCAAGCAGGAAGACCCTTCGACCAAACAAAACACAAATTGCGAGCATTTCACATGATAAATGTCCAGATAGTGCAATCACGGGGTTGCTAACGAGATGTGTTTCGCATGCTAGAGATGGCAATTAAGGCTATCCAGGGGATACGTGGACTTTCGCTGTTACGACCGAGGGAATCGAGGGGGAAAAAAAACACCGGCATGGCGTCCGTGTATGAGAAAATCTGTTCGCTAGGAAACGCGTACCGGTGGCCTGTCCATGAATATGGAATTTCGCTGGAAATCGTGTACTCCGCGTCTCGGATAATAAAACGTAATGGATTGAAATTTATGCATGCTACGGGAGACCCTCGCTATCAGCCTTTTTCCAAATCGATTCTGTCACCTTGTTGACAGCGATCGGTAATGGAACACCGATATTATTACCATACGATTTCCATACTTTGCGAGACTAATCTTCCCGAACAGATCTCGATCTGTTACGTTTCCTACTCGAGCCACCCAGTGCATCGTGTTTCCACGTTCGATCGACACGAACCGCGACATTTCACGACCGAAACGTTTCAATCCGTAAACGTTTCTGCAGTGCTTCGATCTCAGATTAATTGATTCTTATTAAATTCGCTGGTAAGCGTTCGAGTCTCGTGCGCGAATCTCTGTTATCGCGACCGGCAAAAGTCGTGGCAAAGACGATGATAGGCAGCGGCCGGGGCGCCGATACATCGAACCTCGACTAATTAGTAACATGAATTATTCATTACGAGGCTGGTCATGGAAACCAACGATGATAGAATGTAACCAGGTGAGAGAGTTTCGTGTTTTATTCGCGCGCGAAGTCTCAGGGAAACGGTCGACAACGCTTCTTTTCGTGTGGAGGCACGGGGCGCTGAACATAATGGGTGTCCCATCGTGGAATTAACATAATGAAACGACCGTAAACGTCTTCATCTCGTGTTATGTTTCATGTTGGCGACGGCCAAGCCTCCGCCCGCGGTTTTCGCGTTTCCAGCAGACCCGCCGCCGAGCCGTAAACTATTGTATGAACGCGCGGTGACACCCGACCCTGTCCTGGAGTCGAATGTGCAGTGGGTCAGAGATGCAGTATTTACACTCGATACATTTTGTTTACTAGATGGGAGTCTAGCTGGGAGTCTTGATGGATTCTTACTGGAAGGTAATTTATTCAACGCGCGATTCTCGCGTTGCAGATATAAAAGTGAGCTTTATAAATTTTTTTGTCGAAAACCATTTCTCTTGGGATGTTAATCAATTTTTAAAGTTGTATCAGTGCAAACTTTTGTTTGTTTCTTTACATTATTTTTGTATGACAAAGTGCTAAGATATTCAAATTATACGATTCATTTTCGTACATAAGGTTGCCACATTCCATAAGTATACGAGTGGTAACGTTGCTCGGCATGTTCGATCGCTGTGTTTGCCAGGAGCGATACGGAACCGCTCGAGGTATTTACCAACAATATCGTCGTGCGGCTTCAGCCGTGCGATCACGTACCGTTGTGTGCCGTCAGCTTTCCCAAGTTCACTGAAATGTTAACAGGTACACAGGCGGAATGATAAGTTCGCGAACGGTGTCCGTCGTCGATCGACTCTCGGCACAGAAGGTTCGCAGAAGCCCGATTGCGCGATCGCTCAGCCGCGCGTTCAGCAAAGTTTATTTTGGCCTGCAGCAGCCGACTCTGATGTCATCGTCTTGATTGCTAGTCCAATAAAGCGTCAAATCTAATCTCTGGCCGAACCGGCCGAATCGAAGCCGGACACGTCCGTGCAGAAGTGCACAGAACTTTCTTTCTGCTCCAAATTCCGGATGACCCCGCTCTCGGCCAATACATTATTATAGCGTGCGCAACGTTTCTTGGCACGAAAGAGTTTCGGTTTGACAGTGATTGCTGGGATTCTAGGATCGTGTGCTGCGGAACACGACTGCCACATGAAACGGCTGCTACGCGTATTCCACGTTCAGAGATTGAGAGGAGCTTTAATGAACCTGCACTCATTTATTTTTCATTGTATTATAGTATAGGAGAGTTATTATCGCGGACATCGCACGCAGCTGTTTTGTTGGCCTCGTAGGAATTATTAGAACGTACGAACAGAATGTTCAAATGTATCGCGAATTCGTCTGTCAAAGTAACGTGAAATTTGGACTGTGGATATTTATACAAGTTCTCATTTTCCTGTGCAATTTTATGAAAATTAATTCGAGAGAAAAATTTCATTGATCGACTAACGGATTCCTTCTGAAATAACAAAAATAAAAGTACTATACAC
This sequence comes from Lasioglossum figueresi, assembly GCA_028455805.1. Classification (NCBI taxonomy): domain Eukaryota; kingdom Metazoa; phylum Arthropoda; class Insecta; order Hymenoptera; family Halictidae; genus Lasioglossum; species Lasioglossum figueresi. The sequence continues at coordinate 3,556,384 of CM052200.1, forward strand.
GTTTCCCTGTATTTCGAACATTGCGCGTGCCAGAAACGCGTAAAGAGCCGCATTCTAATCGTAACGTATCGATATGATTGCGTTTATGACAGGCGGGCAGTGTTGCATCTAATATAAGAACGATTCAAGTAGTAATAAAATGATTTTACGCGGACATAACGAGGCATTTCATGCAAATCTGTAATTACACTGGGGCGCATTAAACTGCTAAACCATGGATACACGGAGTAGCAAGGATAAAACAAATAACTGGCTCTAAACAGCTTCTGTTGTACGCAGCATAATTATCTGCAATCGATATATGATCGTTTTACTTAGTTCTGAATGAAACATGCACTCGAGAGACAATCTCGTACACAGTCTTGATGTCTCGAGGTCGCATTCGAGTCTAAAAATCTAAAAATCTACAATGAACCGAGCGGTCTCTAATGACGAGATGGTTTATGCGACGCAAGTGCCGCGCAGAAGAAGAAAAACAAAATCAGGCGATCCCGCGGTGACATTGTAAAATCTCTCGGAGCCAAGGCGACAAGTTCAGCGTGCGAATCTCGGCGTAATCGCCATAAACACGGAACAGTGTGACAGGGGAATGCGAAAATCGCGCGCGCACAAGGTATACCTTTCTCCGTGACCCCTAGCAGATCCTTCTTCTTCCGCTTTCCTCGCACAGTTTAACTTGCACTCCGCCTTTCTCCCCGTTATTCCGCTTGACCTCAAAGACGCGCGGGCACCGGCGAGCGGGCGCGTGACCGGCGGGATGCCCGTCGACGGACCGGAAGACACCGGTACCAATTTGCGAACAGTTTCGCGGTAGATTCGCGTGCACTGGAATTCGTACCGTGGTATCGGAGGAAGAATATCGTGCGAAACTGGTGGTAGTAGCAGCGAGCTTTCCGGACCCGCGAACGCCGCACGTTTCGAATCCACGAGGTGTCTTGAGGCCGACACGGAGCCGCGAAAGAAGACCGACTGGATTTTCACGTGCGTTTATCGATCGCACACGCACTCACGCACCTACCCACGAACCTTTCGCGCGCGAGCTTCGAAAAGCAATGCAAGCGCGAACCGACACCGACACGGGAGCCTCTCGTTCCTTCCTACGTTCCTTAGCTCGCTCCTTCTTCCACCGACGAGCTTCAACGTCGGCTTTCTCGCTCGGTTTTTCTCTCTTGCTCGCTCAATCATCCCGGGGCCTCTCCGTCCCGCTTCTCATTTCTGACTTTTACCTTTCTCGCTCTCTCCCCCTCTCGCCCAGCTCGTTCACCCTCTTCCTCGATCTCTCTCTCAAGCCTATTTCGCGTCTTTATCCCCTATTCCTTCAATCCGACTTCTCTCGTTCCGTTCCTCGTTTCTGCTCGTTCCACATTGCTAACCTTTCTCGCTCTATCCTCCGACACCGTCGACGGACTGTCCTTCTCCCGCGTTTTCATTATCGTTCGCTCTGTCCTCCTTCGTTTGATCCTCTGCTTCCCCTCCACAAGCGACCGAGAGGTCTCCCTACTATCAAGCCTCTATCTCCCACCGCTTTGGTATACCTTGCTCACTTTCCGTCTCCCGCCGGCCACCCACAGCTCTCTATCTTTCTCCTCCTCGAAGAGTGCCGTCTTCCATGTATTCCTCTCTTGGTTCGAACTACAGACGATCTATTTTCTTTTCTTTTTCGATCGACGTTTGCTTCTCTCTTTGTTTGCTCTCGGGGGACCGTGGACCCCCTTCAACGAAAAACGCGCTCGCGGGGGTCCCACTCATCACCGTTTCATCCACGATTACTATCATTTATGGCGGGCGGGTCGGAACACTGGAACGCGGAGCCGAACTGGGCGGAAACGGACTTTGCCTATGGAATTTACATTTTACTACGATGGCACGTCTCTGGGAGGCTGGACATCGGCGATTCCGTCAATTAACTCGTTGGGTACCGCAAACCTATCAAATTGTTTGTCAATGTCTGAGTTATGACTGGTCGTGCGGATCTTTATGAAAAATAATTCTTTTGGCAAATGTCGTAACCAAAGTACTCGTAAAGACGACTGTGCTAATATTTATAAATTCTGAGTTATTGCATTTTTCTGTTAATTTTTTTTTGCGATTATCGTGATTTTGCTCGTGCGTTTAAGGGGACTTCGACGCCCCGTGTACACGGATATTCGAATTGACGAAATCTCAGGAATTCGAGAGTCCAAACAGCTCGAAATTACAAACAGAACGTTGCTGACCTAGTGGGAACTATCTGTTTAAAGTTGCGCCGACGAAGACATAAAATTTAGCATACGTGGACCTCGTTAGGAGAACGCCAGGCATTCCGGTGTCTAAACGTTCGACATGTATAGAGTTTCAAACGAACGACGTTATTACGATGACGGTGTATCTATTGGAAGATAAGTGGTCGAGGTAATTAAATTTATTACGAACGAATCCGTGAGTTTACAAATTCTTGGAAATTTCAACCATTCCGATACTGCGTGAAACAAATTGTACCGATTTTGAGATCTGTCGTGGTTACGTGATCTTATTATGTTTGAAATCGTTTACTGAATTTTAAGAAATCGTTCGACTTTCTCTCGACTCAACATTTTAAGGAACGTTATCTGTTGTAAAGTAATCAGCTAATTGAGTTTATTAGTTTATAACTGGTTGGTTGAGTTTATCGATTTGCGAAGCATAATCTGGTATTAGCTGAAGAGGTGAATATTTTTATGCCAATGAAACGTGCTTGGACTGGAGGAAGTACTGCAACGCGTTTCGTGTACAGACTCGCTCAAATGTCCGGAGCACCCTCTGATCTTCAGATGAATCAAATTTTTGGAAACAATCTCACATTATTTTAAGTATCGGAAATTACCATGGGACATCAAATTAAAACGGTGGGGCTGCAATCCTTTGAATTACAGCAAACCATAGTTTTAAAAAAATTTACCCAGTGCTCTAAAATTCAAGAACAGCACTTCAACTTCCAATTTCTCTTATTCAGAATACACGATACAAGAGACATGAAAAAAGTGGGGTTACAATCTTGATGCTACAACAATCTAATTGCAGTCTCCAATTACGGCTATCTAATTGGAATTCGCCGGTGGCCCGTCAGGGGTCAACGACCTGAGCATCAAGCGTGTCTCGAAAAACCATTGACTCTTAAGTAACCGATGATCTCCGTGTAACCGTAACTTACTTATTCATTACCGCGGGACAGCGTGTCACGTGGATATAAACGTTCGGTTCCGTCCGCGTGAAACGCGCATTATTTTTAGTGCGTCCGAGAGCGGGAGAAAACGAAATTGAAGGTGACACCCCTGTCTGCCCTCGGAGTCCTCGAAAGTCCCCTTGGGCACGATAAATGATTTATCTCCGTGTCCCTCGCCGTTGATCCCCGTCGTTGGTGTCCGTCCGAGGGAAGGAAGGGGCACGCGTACAACAGCGGTGCTCAGGGTTGCAGTTTCGCGACACCCACGTGCCGGTTTCGCACACGTGCAGTTTCAGTTTGAGCACTGCTCTCTCTACCGGCGAACCATCGGGGCTGCCGGCCTATGGGTGCCCGGACACGAACACGAAGGGGCAATCCATTAAACAGCCACTTCCTTTTTCTACGACGGCCTGTAAAAACACTCTTCGACAATATTACGAGACACTATACAGAACCATACAAATCTACGGTGCACGAAAAAAATTTTAAATCAATGCTCCTGATGTAATATAACATAATGGGATATCCTGTCTCGATAAAAATGTAGATGATGTTTCAATCGAACAAATTTCGATACTTTTTACCACCTAACCAACGCCGGGTTAAATTTGTTCGATTGAAACATCATCTACATTTTTATCGAGACAGGATATTCCGTTAGCGAGACCCCTCCCACAGAGCCCCCGAAACGATATATTGTATCATAGAAATAGATACTTTTTCCATGAATATAAGATTAGGTATTGCTTAAAGGGCTTGTCATTTTTCAGAGTAAAAACGCAGATCCATGAAATTAAATTTTTAAATACACTTAGGTCCGACTCGCTGTCACGCGTTGTTACAATGTTACAATCAATCTAAAATCTCTTAAAATCAATCTTAAACCCCACCTAACTAACGGCTGGTTAAACTTTGCTAGTTGATCTCGAATGTGATTTTAAGTCCAGTTTCGCAGAGGAGTTTCGCGAAAATTTACGATGGTAAACAGACAGGTGACGCGAATGCATTTCACATTCCGGGAATAGATAGAAGAGCGCGCAGGATGCGATCGAGACTGGTCGGAGGATTAGAGGCAATATCAACCACTTAGTCACGGTAGACTTCTTTCTATCAACGAGAATACCGCGGTTATCTATGCTAACGGGACGAGCCGAAGAGCATTCACGTTTCATGCTGTCCTACCCCTCTTTTCTTCGTTCGATGATGGAATTGGATGAAATTCGTTGTACAGTCCGCGACAAAAAGATGGCACACCCGTAAATATTGCTATTTCTGAAAACTGTGATGAAATTTGATACATTTCTCTCCGTGTATGTACTTCGGTGGTGCTTCAAGGTTACTTACACCGACGGAGTTAAGCGGAGGTTACAGATTCTAGTCTAAATGTAAACAACCGGGGTCACCGACGCGACAAAATGATGGCACAGTCTTAAAATTCTTTCTCTGCAGTTAACGCTAGACCGTCAGACTGTTTGTATCGTATACTATTTTACCGTGCATTAAATATTGTGCCTGTTTCTTATTATCTTCTATCGAAATTACACTATGGGCAGTGGAAAATCTTTAGCCGATGCTGAAATAAAAACGATTTTGACATTGCGTAAAGAGAATTGCTCGGTTTCTAAAATTGCACGTATTATACATCGATGCAGAAAAGTGGTGTGTAATTTATTAAAAAATCCTAAAACATACGGTAAAAAAAGAGTTCCGGTCGACCGAAAGCAGTAAGCGATCGCGGAAAATGTGCAATTTTAAAAGAAGCTTCGAATTCTTCGGGAACATCGCGACAAATCGCTAAAGCAGCTGGCGCACATACAAATGTACGTAATGTGCAAAGGATCATAAAAGAATGTCCGGACTTAGTTCGATTGAAATTGAATAGAAAACCACCTTTAACCGTTCAGCATAAATCGGAGCGTCTGAAATTTGCACAAGAGCACATACATTGGAGAAAAAAATGGCGTCGTGTTATTTTTAGCGATGAGAAAAGGTTCGATCCAGATGGGCCGAACGGTTTCGCACACTATTTTCACGATCTGCGGAAAGAAGAAAGAATATTAAGCTGCAGACACATAGGTGGCGGAGAAGTAATGCTTTGGGCCGGAATTGGTTATCGAGGAGCGACCGAAGTAAAATTTATTAAGAAAACTATGAACAGCAAAATTTATATAGATTCGATGGACGAACAATTAACTAAATTGGGACAGACAATTTTCGGGGAAAATTTTACGTTTCAGCAGGATAATGCAAGCGCGCATACCGCAAAATCCGTTAAGCGGTACTTTGAGCGAAACAAAATTAGTGTCTTAAAGTGGCCAACGAGATCGCCAGATCTCAACATAATTGAAAATTGTTGGGCGCAACTAGCAAGACATGTTTACGAAGGCGGAAGACAATTCCAAAGCCTTGCAGATTTAAAAACGTGCATAGAACAAAAATGGACAAAAATACGGCCAAAATATATTGAAAAACTCTTTAAGTCGCTTCCGAAACGTATGTTGGCTATTCTGGAAAATAAGGGAGGCCACGCAAAGTATTAAACGCAATGTTATATATTATATGTACGTAAATTACGTTTTTTTTTGTATATGTGCCATCATTTTGTTATTTTCTTGTTTCCATAAACAAACGGACATTTTCTTTAATTTCATTGTTTGTAATGTAATTTATTTTGTAATAAAAATGTATAAGTTCCAAGAAAGACTAGATTTATTATGTCCAAATGATGAAAACATTGAATTTTCGTGGTGTGCCATCTTTCTGTCGCGGACTGTAGAGATTATGGTCTACAGTAGCCTGTTCTCGAAAGAGAAAAATGGAAGATAGTCTTGTTTGTGTCATCTGTCGAGATCGAGTCGCCTGGAGAACTATTGTGATTGTTATAGTTACAGGAACTGTAGCGATTGTTGTTTACGTAAACGAGAACCGGTACGATCGGACAGCGTGCACGGTTTCGAAGGAAACGCTTTTTTTCGACGATCGTGGAAATTGGAGATAGGTAAGTTTCGCGGACAATCGACTGAAAGAGACTTTCGCGGACCTGAATGACACGCAACGGTGCTATCGGCGTGTAATAATCTTTTCCAGCCCACGTGAATATTGTAGACTGCTTAATCAACCGCCTGCGTATCGGCAGACTTTGATCTTCATTCACAGATGTCGGTTAATGTATTCGATTATGGAAGACAGGCCCGAGACTGCTGTAGGCGTCCCATCGGGAGACTGGTTTCCGTTGATCTTAGATTGGAATGCAGAATTCCCACCGTTATTGTTAATCGATCCCCTGCCGGTACACGGTGACACGCGTTCGCTAATAATTCACATAACATATTTATTACACCAGTTACACCTATCGGTAAATTGAATTTGGCATACAAGAAATAGGTTGCGGATGTTAAAATCGTATAGAATACATTTGACTTTATGAAATGTAATAAAGTTTCACATTAGCAGACAGCGGATCTTCAAGAAAAAGAAAAATTTTCTGCCTGCATCGTAACACAGTGGAGCGAATTAGAAATTTATTTGAATAGGTTGAGAACAATATAACAGTAGTTTAAAATTCTTCTGATGTTTTTACTATTTTAATTTACACCTACTCGTCCGCTGTCTATACGTTAGTATTGTAATTAATTTCCTGTAACTGGAAAACGCACGAACATCTGTAATCTAATAAAAACGTCCGAGTGATGGTCGTAGCTCTTGTTCGATGGTCTCGGAGGCTGGCGCCGGCAGCCCGAGCCATAAACATGCGGGCTCGGGGCGACTCGTCACGTAATCGTATCGTCGCATTAATTATATACCTCGATTATCTTCTTTTGCAGGTGAGCGCATCTCGTTATCCGGTCGTGGTGAAACTCGGACACGCCCACGGGGGAGTGGGGAAAGCCCGTGCCGAGACGAATCAGGAGTTTCTGGATCTCGCCTCGTTGGCTGCACTGGCGAACACCTACTGCACCGCGGAGCCATACGTGGAGACCAAGTACGACGTGCACGTGCAGAAAATCGGCAATAACTACAAAGCGTTCATGTGAGTGTCGCGAAATCACGTCTCCTGCTAACCCGGTCGGACCGTGCCTATCCACCAGTGGCGTCAATAATCCGCGATAAATACGAGTCGAGAACAAAGTCCGCAATGTTTCCTGCATGTAGCAATAGGGTATATATATGTACACTTCGCTCCACAATGTTGTTCGATCATCAACGGGTAGGTGGACGTACAGAACCGGTGGGTGAGAATGATCCGAAGTAAATGACCATCGAACGCCTTTCATTGAAATTAACAATTGAATATGTGGCTACAGGCGTGTCAGAGTACGGCCTATAACTGACAGAAGCATGATTGATGCACACCTGCTAGCCTTTGCAATGGTCCACCCCGTCTTGTTCTTTGACTCCGGCTGTATAAATCATTGGAACACCCAGTAAAATGACAATAATCGCGGACGATTAGGCTTGGATATTTTAATTGCAGACAGCTTGTTGTTCTTCGAAGTCCAGAGAAATTGACGGTTCTTTTTCTATTGCAATGATTAATGTAAAAGATGGTATATTCTCCGAGTGGCGGGGCGGATGAAAAAGTTTGCCAATAATCGAGACTGTCAATTAGAAATGATTAAATGTGACGCGTTGAGGGATTGATGTCTCGCCTCGACCTCACCGGTTGGGAGTTAATTGACCAAGCAACCGCGATGAATGCGTAAATCATTACGCCGAGGGACTTCCTGAGACGAATAGTATAAAACCGTTGTCGGTACTGCACGCAGGCGGAAGAGCATAAGCGGAAACTGGAAGTCCAACACGGGTTCAGCGATGTTGGAGCAATTAGCTGTGAGCGAGAAACATCGTACATGGATCGATCACGTGTCACAATTGTTTGGCGGATTGGATATCTGCGCGATCGAGCTGCTCGTCGGGAAGGATGGCCGGGAGTACATAATCGAAGTAAATGACAGCGCTTTGTCGTTAATGGGAGACACACAGGAAGAGGATCGTCGTCACATCGCAGACCTCGTTACCGCTAAGATGCAGGTAAGGGAAGGGTTTAATGCATTTCTAACGGTTTATGTTATGGGTACATCTATCAAGATGTCCTTGTAGATAAATTGAAGACTTTATTATGCGTTCCTGATAAAAATGACTTGGTGAAATACCGAACTGTAAAGACGGTTTCACCGGGACACATGTGTGACGTCTACCATGTCGTAGTTTAAACAAAACTAGTTTCCTTTGCTAAATTGTTTTGATAAACATTTTAACCGTGAGTCATTGATGTACCAGCGAGTTTAAACGGACAATGAATATTGACGATGAGATCATTTTTCAGGTATATTGCCGACCCCCCAGCGTGTTGACGAAAACAGCGTCCAGAGGATCAATAACTGGCACCAGTCAAGCAACTAGTCCAGTTGAAGATCGCCCAGCACCACCACCTGTCCCTCTGGGATCTCATGGAAGCTTAGGATCCATGACAAGCATAGGAAGCATAGGGTCTGTAGGATCTACAAGTGCTATTCCCACCGACACTGCAACCACGGACAGCCACCATCAACTGCAGCGCCGTGATTCTCAAGGTTTGTGCATTCGTAGATCTCTCAGTTTAGCTCTGAAGTTTAAAGTTGTAGAATCTTGGTCCCCTAAAATTTCAAAGTCATCTGGCTTTAATCCTAGGAATCTTCCAACTTCAGTAACAATCTTGATCTGTTGATACGAAATGATTAATTTTGCATTGTTTGGCACATAGCATCGCAATCGAGCACAGTGAGCAGCGCACCCTCCGTCGGACGACGTCCCGAAGATCCGCCACCAACCAGAGTACCTTTCCACCGGCAAGGAAGCCAGACTCAGAGCGAAGACTCCGAGGACACCATGAAGAATCTTCGGAAGACGTTCGCCGGCATATTTGGCGACATGTAAATTCATCGAACGAAAGTACTGGAGCAAAGGAGATCTCCTCAAAGCTTATTTATGTTAGATCAGTATGTACCGAACGATGCAACTCAGAACTTTACTATATAATAGAAAAGCGATTTACGTTACGTAACTTCTACAATGATTTGTTGCTGTTGCTGAGATTCTATCGACTATATTGGGCTGGCCTGATTTAGATTAGCTTACACACCGATTCTATTTCGCTAGATATTCGAGATTGATTCGCGAGCGAGCGCGACATCGATATATTTGCAGATCACCGAGCGCGATTAAACGACGCTAGCGTCTCGCACGTGACGCGACGCAACGATGTAAATTTTGCTAACGGTCCACGGCGATGTGTATAAACATAAACATAACTCGTTAAAAAAAGAGAAATACCATTCGTTTACCGATTAACGATTCGTCCTTTACCCTGTACCTCTGCATTCCGATTGAATTCGTTCGAGCGAATCGATGATTTTCTTCTTATTCTGATTTCCGATACATTTCTATTCTTTACTTCACCGGTTGATTAATTCGTTGAGTTTTCTTGAGTATTTAATCTATGCGTTCCATCAAAATTAACTACGTGTTTCGATACTGGGGGGGTTAGACAAAAAATTTATCGGGGGATTAAGAGAAAAGTCGTGGTCGTTTATGTATATTAATGAAATGAAAAATGAAAAAATACTATGTAGGTTCTATGTATTCGATGTATTCAGCATTTAAATAGTGGCTAAGAAGATTCTCAGGTTAAATGAACGATAAATAATACTTTTTCCGAGCGTCCGGTTATGTTTCGTTACCATCGACGTATCCGTTCTGCACACTCTCTCGTCTCGGTTACGGGAACGCCGCACTTGGTTTTCGATTCAGAAACAGGAAGAGAACAGTTCCATAGGCCCCTGTCATCTCCTCATCCGACTTTACTTCCAGCGATCCACCATTTTTAGGCTTAACTTTCGATTATAGAGCATTGTCTAAAAGGAAACGCAGACGATAGGAAGACGATTGAAAGAGAAAGAGAAAGGAGGGGAAAAATAGCGGGAAAAAGAAACGAGGGGTTTGGAAACAAATCGACTGGGATTGCGAAGGGAAGATAACGGGAGAAGGAAAAGTCTTGCAGGTGAAAATATTTGTAAAATTGTTAAAATATTTGTAAACCGACGTCATACAATATGATTGAGGAGAACAAAAAAAACGAGGAGATTCGGGCATTATACTTGAACATTTGGCTAGAGACAGGACAGCGGATCGATCGCCGATACGGTTACCATTATCGTTTCGATCAAGAAGAACACGATCCGCGCGTCTCTGTGTCTTAAGCGCACAAATAGTCATTAAGCTTTCGATGGCGGACAGTACTTTGATATCGTGCATGTGAGCAACGCAAAATGGTTGGACGAAACGGACTAAAAGGTGAAAAAAATTATTCCGTGGTTCGCCGGCTCGGTTACACGACACTATATATTTCGGCCAAGTCAAAAAGGAACTCTCTCGGCCGGCGACCGATCGATTTGGACGTGTTCAAAATTCATTGTCTTCCGTACAGCGCGAGCATCTCGATGTTGAAAACTGTCCCGGATTCCAAATAAAATTAAAAAATAAAAAAACGTTAAAAAATGAAACGAACGGAACGTGGTCGTTTATCCGAGATTTTCGCGTCGTCGCGACTGTTTCGATCGGACCGGGGTGGAAACTCGCGAAAAACGAAGGACGTTCGTTCGTCCGTAGAGTTAAGATCGACTACCGTGCGTGATGGGAAAATCAAAATGTAATAAAAAAAGATAACAACGGGTTCGTGAACTAGGGCACGGGAAGACGAAATGCGAATGTGGTTGACTCGGTGTCATGCGAGGACGAAGTTTGAAGAAAGAGTGAAAGGTAAAAAAATATACAAATGGGCATTCTACTGTTTGCGCTCGCGCAAATTCGATGCAAACCGAGAACGTTTGATGATCTGCAAATATATAACAATCGGGTGTCCGCTCGCCGGAACGATGCGTTGCGATTCGCTTCTTTGGTAACAGTACTCGTATGTGAAAATACAATGGCCGATAGGAACATCAATCGGCAACAAGAGAGAGACGGAAACCTCTTTTATCCAAATGATCTCAATTTACATTAGCGTAAGGGCTGATCAACGTATATTACGACGAAGACAGACCTCGCGGTGTCAGCTTCGAAAGTCTAAAGAATTCCTTCTACTATTCTGTTCGAATTTTCAAACGTACAACGGAACGTACCTTCGGTTCTTTAGAAATGAATCGTTTTCGATGATGGTTTACGTTGGTTAGAAGTGTGATAGGGCATGCGTAGAACTATGAAAGCCAATTTCACCATTTCAGAATTCTTTCGATTCGAATTGCTTGAGAAACGACGCGTAGAACGGACTAGCTGACGCAATATACAGATGCAAAGATGTAAGACTTAATCCATCCTCTATTTGCACAATTTTGCAGCTCGATACTCTATCGGCTCGTAGCTTTTCATTGGACTGTTCGTTGCAGCTTATAAGACGCCTCCCGAGTTCACGAGTTTAATGAGGTAATAGACGTCCGACTGTTTAGTTATTGATGTGCCTTGACAACTTAAGTGCCCTTCTTGTCACCGATTTCACTCATTCGAGACTGCAAAGTCTCTATCTATATCTATCTATCCTATCTCCATCTATCTCTTTGTAAAACACTCTTGCCGCGCACTTGACCATGTGATCCTATTGTTTATACTTTTTATATGAGACACGTGCACCATTGCATTTGTATGATCATCGCGACGAGATCTTTCTTGCTCGTATCCGTGGATAAGTGCAGGTACACCGTCCATGCATCAAACATCAGCTGGGAAACGAAGGCGTTAGATTCATTTCACATGTCAATTCCTCGAGGAACGAACGAAACCGAGAAACACGTTGATATTATGATAATACCTCGATTACACGATTCGTTTCGCGTTACCGTTAGATTCAATGGAATTCTGCGAGGAGGTTTCTGTCTACGGACGAAGAAACGTAGACAGTGGTAGACTGCGTAGGAGTTTACAGCGATGGGAGTAGAAGCTTTGGAGCTAGGCAGAAAGGTAGCCGAATTTACGAAGCTCCGGTTGTCATCTAAAGCGAACCGAGAGCAACGTTCGTTGCTTCAGGATAAGCGAGAGGAGTGGCAAGCCCTCGAGAAGAGGTTCAGAACACGCTTTCGAAGCTGACGCCACGACGCAGAACGAAACGGAAATATAAGGGTGCGTGTACACTGTGGACGCCTCGATCTCTGTTCTATTGACAGAGGAGAGCCGGGAGAATTGTTGAAAGTCTGAGAAGGATGGAATCGTTTGAACCGATCGTTTCAGCAGTGTAAACGCGCCTCGACGGACTAGCTGAGCAGAACAGGTTCGATCTGCACTGATACGTAGATGCGGTTAAAGATTACCGAATATCTCAGGGGTGCAAGTTTAAGCACTAGGTAGGATAGAAACTAGAAAAGGCAGCTGGGTTCAAGCGTTGCAGTCTAGACGAATCGGCGGCATTGAGTTATTGCGATCCACGTAACGACTAGAGTTAGCAGGCTTCCTTCGGAGACATCTTGGGGATGACCCACTTAGGGACGAATTCGGAATCGGACCGGAACGACTTGCGTGATCGTCCGATCAACACCGAAAACACGATCCACGAATAATCTCCCAAAATTTAACGAACACACACATCCTAAAACAACTTTCAACACTCCTAGAGGTACACGAAGGATTCTTATAATCTATATTAACGCGAGAGCGAATTTAGACATTTCGAAGTTAATATAGATAAATTAATTAGACACCAGAACGAACAACACAGTCATGCATTTGCTTGATCACGAATGCAGAATCTCTTAGCGAAAATTGTTCTTCAATCGTTTGTTCTAGTGCCCGTGCGATGTAGTGAGCAGCCGTTAATACCTCTTCATACCCTATTAACCGCGTTCACGTCAGCAACTAACGTTTCATTTCCGTCGTAACAACGTACCACCGATACCAGTAGTCGGATAGGTATTCCCGTTCCACGAACTGATCCATACAGTTACATTCCATTCAAAGTTACCCGCTTTTTCCTTGGCGTAAGTAGCCTTTAAGATCAATCTAATCTATCTAGAATCACCATGTGTCGTGTAATACACCCCGTTGTTGGCTAAAATCCGCCGAGAATAGCGTACTTTAAGGCCGTGGAACTAATTAGATGCCTTGGACGACGACACCGTATTAAGTAAGGACATAGAAAGGAACCAGGCTCAAGCGATTATGCTCGTCGCAGAGTAACGACCGATTTTCCACTGCTTTTCGTGTGTTGCTTGGTTAAAGAATCACGCGGCAAGCTACGGGATCGGTATTACAAGTCGAGCCTAGAGTTAAAGTGGGATTCTAATCATCTCACCGTGCACGACGAGCGCTCGACCCGCAAAGTTGGAGCCCGAACGATCGCGTTTGAAGTCGAGCCGGCGATTTCAGCTCGCGGCGCTCGCGCTGCCGATTTAGTGCCTCGTTGCTTTCCCTTCCGTCGATCCTCTGTTTCCTTTTTCTTAACTCCTTCGCTCGTCGCGTAGACGATCGTCACTAGACACTTAGCTAGCTAGATAGAAGCTGGACACCTAGCTTAGTGGTTGAAGCTGGACGTCGAAGTAGCTAGGCCGAAGCTGGACACATAGCTACCAGTTTCAAGCTAGACACATGGCTAGCTAGGTCGAAGCTAGACACGTAGCTAGCTAGGTCGAAGCTAGATACCTACCTAGCGAGATCGAAACTAGACACTAAGTTAACAGATTAAAGCCGGACATCTAAATAGCTTGGTAGAAAGTGGACACCTAGCCACCAGGTTCAAGCTAGAGACCTACCTAGCTAGGTCGAAGGTGGACACTTTGCTGACAGGTTGAGACTAGACACCTCTCCAGCTGGGTTGAAGCTGGACACCTAACACCAATGAATCGTTCTCGCTCCTCTGGACGATGATGCTTTGGTTGTGAGAAGTAACACCAAACTACGATCTAATTACAACGAATCACGAAGGGTCGGAACACAAATTGTGAAGCAACCATGATCCAGAGCTGGAACCTCACCGGTTCGGCTTCCGGTACGCGCGGATCGAGCACAGGCTAGCCGATTGCGGCGACGCTCGTCCCCTTGATCATTATATTCAGTGTCTCTGTGTAACGGATTTAAGGTAATAACGAAGTACTTAATCGGTTAAGGCGAGGTTATCAATGATAGGCTAGCAAGTTAGGCTCTATGTAACCGTATGTTACCTCCTTGATTTCAATGAGTGCTAGCCAACATGTACTATAATCATACACACGTATCCACGCGAACACACACGCACGCAAAGGTGTGTACACGAAAAATTATTCTACAGAATCACATACACACACACACACACACACGCACGCACGCACACACACGCACACACACGCACACACACACATGTACACAAACGTATTATATGTCATACACGTATATAAGAGACACAAGGCAAGTGTAGCTTATCGACCCGGACGAACAAAACGGAGCCTATTGTTCCAGGGACGTAACCGGTGCCGTAAAGGTGTGGGAAAATGGGAAGTTTCAGGTCTAATTAATTGTAAATTGGTCGGAATGCTATTTAATGTATGTAAGACAACGGAAGAGTGGAGAGGATCGTGTCCGTAGAGAAATGTGTGTCCGCCACGTTTTCCTCCGAACGTGGACGGTGTCCCCGATCGTCGATCACTTTCTCTCCGATCGGCGAGCGGAGACGCCGCAGGCGCGGGCCCGGTCCTCGTTCGAGAAGCGATATTTGATATCAATTGTACGACAATATAAGGTATTCACGAGTGGAGCGTCGCAGGAATCCTTCTTGCGACCGCGCCCCTCAAACGAGACAAGTGTGAGAGAGTAGCGTTAGCGTTGAATCGATGTTCTGATCGCGACGCGGTTTATCCCAGACGCGTCGCGACGCTTCGAGCGATCCAGCGGAACCGAGTCGCGAATATTCCATCTTCCGCAAGGAAAACTTCCATATTTCCACGGCTACGATCAGCGCGACGATCGCCGATTCGCCGAGCGCGCACCTTTCTCCCGTTAATAGCCGAGGCCGCTCAAAGTAAAGATGCAACTTTGAGTGCCTCGATTATACGTCACATCGCACGAACAACGAACACGATCGACGCGATCGCGAACACAGCGTGCGCACTCGGTTCCAACTGATCGTCGATCGTACTGCGCGGATCCTGTACAAGCTTACGGCTTAAACGAGCCGTAAGATTTGACGAATCGTCGCCCAGCTTGGATCCCGACGGACCCGTCGGTAGAATAAGGAAGTTTCGACTCGATTCCAAGATCCGTCAATTCGATCTCGTCCGCAGTTCGATCGGCGATCAACCGGATCGCGAGATCATTTACCACGTTTATCTAACCGCCACGTAAGACGAAGAGCAATCGGATTGGGGTGTTAAAGTAATTGCGTAAAATGCGAGTTCTATCTGTCATCGTTTAGCCGTTAAGGATCATCATTGGATTATCGAGTATGGTATAATGTAATGATTATTTATATTAAAAGTATTAATTACGATTAAGACTCCGAGGGAACGGTACAAGTAGTAAGCGATGTATAGGAATAACGGCTGAGACGCGGCCGCTGCGTCTTATTGCTGCTGATCGATCCTCCTCGTGGCTAGAAAACGAGCGTGTCCCTTTAAAGGCTCCTCCGAGGATATCGTGGGAAAGGTTTTCTCCGACCACCTGACTGGGTTGTCGACTTGCAACTTGTTCCGTAATATCGTGTCGGGGAACGGGATAAACGCTAGGGGACAGGTAGCTAGGCCGTTTCACGGAGCTCCGTACGAGTCTTGGCAGAGTGAACAACATTTGAAGGGTCCTATTGTTTCAGGATGTTAATGAGATCATAACGGATCGATCTACCATACTGCTATCCTAGAGAGGATAGTTTCACTATCCGAAAAGGTAACGGTGTAAAGGATCAATCTTCGCTCGAAGATACAATCGCGAATGAGATCAGGTGTCTGCCGGATTTGTTTAAATTTTCGTCGGTGCTTCCGCGTTTCGTTCGCGATGAAGGGATCGAGAGATTTGCACGAGTACACGGCCGGGAACACGTTCGACGTCGAGCAGGAAGATTCATGGACGTGAAAGCGTCACGTTTAATAAGATTGTTCGCGGACGGTGACGTTCGCGGACAACTTCCTGCTCTCAGCCGGCGCGGTCTTTCTCGGGTTCGCTCAGTTTTTCACATGACGCCATTAAGAACATTTTGATACGTGACATGATGTGGAAAATCGCTGGGCAAACTAGTTTCGGTTCGACAAGGGTGGCAAACCAGGCTGCCGCGAGTTTTCTGTTTCTCGACGCGACGACGGTGGCTCCGTGAAATCGTCGACGACGCGGCGCCGTTGATCGAATATATCTTGAACGAACGTTTGCAGAGTCTCTTGGATAGGAAGCGAGCATAGAACTTGCATACCGGTAAATAGTACCATACAGGACGATGAAACGTTGCCGAGACGCGTTCAGCTGGTAGTTATGGTTGTTGAAGCATTTGAAATGTTGAGAACTCTTTGACAAATTGAGCAGTCGCATTGTGTTATGTACACACATTTATAAATACATATAAATATATATATAAAAAACGAAAATTATATATATATATATGAAAATCTATGTTGAAGTTACCATTACCACTATGATGGACACCACTAAAGCAGCGTAATCGATGAAATGGCATATGCACTCGAATTATCAGACGTTTGTAAAGGAACTCTCAAGTCGGAAAATTGGATGATTACCGAAGACCCTAGCGAATTCAAATAACGGAGAACGCTGTAACGAAGACAAAGTTAGTGAACGTAAACAATAATCCGAGCGTAAAGATACCATATTAGTCAGCGGTAGAGTCGGGACGCAGTATAATCCTGGGTCGCCTGCGTAGGGTCTGTTAAAAAATACGATTACTGCGATGCGTAAGCTAAACTGTAATAATAAAGAATATATATAAACATAGAACATTACGCATTCGTTTATCCGTTTCGTTAACCCTGTCTGTGAATGATCGATAACGTTCCAAAACAGAAACTCCTGGTTAGAATATTTTCGAAAAACATTCGATTGTTTTCTCTTTAGCAAAAGCGCGAAAATGAAAAAATAGTTTTCAGATATAAAGTATTATCAGCAAAAATATAAAAATTTTTCTCAACGACAGCAACAAAAACTATCTCTACATTGATAAAGTTTATCGATCCGAAGTCGAAATGCACACTATCCGCAGTCTATTTATTACACTGTGTAAAATAATATATAAAAGAGTTATTGAAGATAGATGTAGAGTCATATTGAAAAGATTTATTGAAATAGGTGGGGTGTACAAGGTGTATAATTTACATGTATCTGAAAAATATCCTCTAGTTGGATGTTGTATAATTGTGTACGCGAAGCTAGTTGAATCGAGGTGGATTATTTTCATAGGCAGCTGATAAGATACTTAAACAATGCTTTTCTCCAGTTCCGTGTTGAGGGAGCAGTTTCTATACATTCCGCCGAGAGCTTGATGTTGGCTGAAAGAATTGTTTCGCGGGTAATATCTCGTGGGCACCGTGTGTATGGATGGCGCGTACCATCCGTAATCCATCGACGTGCTTCTGTAACAGGGATGCGGAAGTGGACTGTCATCCTGCCGATACCCCAGGAAGGTTCCTGCAAAAATAACTTTCATCGGATAAACTGCCCTTTGTTTCGCGATGAACTCTTATTATCGAGCACCCTAGGCGCTCAACAATATTCCATACAGTTTTACTTATTGCGCGATATCATGAAATTCTGTGACTACCACGGATATAATAATACGTAAGTGTCATTAATAGACTGCGATGTTTATGCACTTTCCAATTTTTAAAAACAGGTTCCAAAAGGTCAGCCTCGACTAGAACTTTAATTTCCGCGTAACAAGTTTATACGTCCAAAATGATGGATATGTTATTCACATGGTAAAAATACAGTGTACGTGCCTAAACATCAATCTCTCTCTCGAAATCCCCTAATTTTCATTCAGTTCAAGAAAATCGAGAACAAATGTAAATACAAAACTTTATTAAAAAACCATGCGCTCCGCAGCGTTACTTATATACACATATATATATTATATATATATATATATATATATATAAATTCGACTGACAATAGCATTCGTTAGGATACAAAAATTGCGGATTACAATAAGCATCGCTTCACGTTCGATCGTCACTTTAAAGTTTAGTTCCAACGCACTCGTAGGGCAACTGATCAGAAACACTGTGACACTGAAACCGTCCATGCACATTCGAGATACGGTAAACGAAAGCTCCTCGTATCTTGAACCCAGGATCCACCGTCACGTTCTTCATCCTCCCGAAGGCGGACATATCGACGTGATGCAGCTCGCTACCACTTAGAAACAGGACCAACAAATTATCCAATCCTTCAAAAGCGTTGGCCCTAAGCGAGACAATACGATTCCCGTTCAGCCACAAGGAGTTCAGCTTCTTCAGGTGTCGAAACGTGCCAGCGGGTAGATTCGTCAGCGGGTTTCTCCCCAAATCCAATTCGTTCACCTCTCCGAGCCCTCGAAAGGTCTCGGAATGAAGGGATGAAATATTGTTCCTGGAGAGATACAGGAGATCGATGTGCGGCAATCCATCGAAGGTGCCTACGGGTAGCTCGGTAATTTCATTGTTGTCTAGCGCGAGCGTCTCTAGGTGTCTGAGTCCTTTGAACATGTTCCTCCTCAGAACAATATTATTGTTCGTGGCATACAGCTCTCGGAGATCGTTCAGACCTTTCCAGGCGCCGGGCTTGAAGCTGGAGATGTTATTGTAGTCGAGCAGTAGGGTCTCCAGGCTGCGTAGCTTTGCGAACGCGCCATCCTCTAGCTCGATGATCGTGTTGTTCTTTAGGTCCAGGTACGTCAGCTGGTCCAAGGCGGTGAAATAGTGTCTGGAGATGACGGTCAGGTCGTTGTCACGCAGATAGATCGCTGAAGAATTGGCCACCTCGAGGAACGCGTCCTTGGCGATCTCAGCGATGCCAAGGCCCTCCAGGTGCAGCTCTATGTCCTCGATCGTCTGCACCTCGTTGACATCCTCGAACGCGACGTTTTGCAGCACGCCGTTCACCAGGCAAACGTAAAGATGGTTGTAAACCTGGCAGTCCACTTCCTCCGAGCTAGCGTCTTGACCACTGACCGATAACAGGAGATAAACGAGCAAGAGGAAGCGCATGGTTCCCACAGAATGCTGGATGCCCACTGAACGGCTTCGAGATTAAGACCTATCCAAGAGCGGCCGAGCGTGTAAACCGACGGTTACTTCTCAAATGATACAGCATTCGATGCGTGCGTCCAATACGACGCGATCGCTGGCCAGTTTCGTAGAAATTAGATGTTTTATTCATTTTGCCGCGCGCCGATTCCCGCTGCCTTTATTAAACTGTATCTCGCTCGGCCTGATAAGTTGACCACCGGCGTTTCATCTTGGAATTCAATTTTATTGAAATCGCGTTCCACCGGACTACCCTTCCCCTCCCTCGTCCTCCACCGACCGAGATTAATATTCGTAATTCGCTTTTTCAGTACGGACGCCAGAGACTTTTCCGAATTTTCGGCTTCGCCCGACAGCTTCTCATATTCTTTTGAAGCTGGCGGCTGCTGAAACTTCAAAGCAAATTTCGCCGTTTTATTTCGAGGCTACGTGCGAATTTTACGTTTTCCGTGAAACGACATTTTAATTGTAGTGTAACGCGAGGTAGAATTAATCAAGTAACTCAAAATAGCACTGAATTTCGAAATGTTGGTTTTCATGATATTTTTAGCGTTGTACTTTTTTCTACGAGACACGCAGCGTTACGTATAAAACAATAATCTATGCTGTTTTTCAACGGGGTAGACTGTACTTCGTGGACACAATTATGCGAGTACGATTTTATACGCTTCTCGATAAATTATTCTTTCCGTCTTTATGGCACAGAACGGGTAACAGCGAAAGATGCGTTGAAAGAGAGGAATTGTGTACATTTCCAACAACGGCTATCTTGTGAAGGGTTCCTGCGACATGTGCAAAAATGCTCTGAAACACCGATAAGCCTCGGCGAGAGTACCGATCGTGAGCGCTGGCTTATTAATAGCAGAGCGTTATCGTTTTAATACGGAGAAACTTCTTATAGCAATTGTCTTCCGCGAAGTCTGTTATTCCTGTGATACACGAAACCGAATCGGAAACCACTTATGCGAACCGACTGCGCACATTTGCATATCGATATTAATTAAATTTCCATTAATTAATTCGGTCAGAGAATTAGACTGCAGAACAAACATGTCTCGCATGACGATATACATACGTATTCATCGTTCTATAATTTGCTATCGGTAACGATACAATGTTCGCTGCTGCACGGTAGTTGGAAACAATCTTTATTGGGATATTAAATTTAACCAATGTAACGTTTGATTGTTCCAAATAATGTTCAATGTTTTATTTTTTAAATAAAACCTATAAGTAACGAAAAATTATTATCAATATACAACAATCTCATATATAACCTCGAAACCTTTCGAAATTTCGAAAGAGAACGTGGCACAAAGGGTCAATATAATAAATTCAGCAGGATAGATGGGGCTCGGAACTATCGAACGAGCATGTACGGTGGGGAACGTCGCTATTGATAAATTATTTAGACTCACGTGGGTACATGAAGCGAGTCGGAAGATTGCAGGTTCCGTAAATGTCATCGGTGCGAGGACCCAACGCGTCCTTTCCCTCCTCCTGAGCCTTCTTTTCTGCGCACAGACATCGCGTTTCTATCATAATCGCACCTCCCGCAAATCAATCCAGATACAATCGTATCCTGACGCCAATTTCCTAAAGCATAATCTCCGTCGAACACCATGGAACCACGCTGTAATTTCTGCTCTGACATCGGCCGCAAATGTTTCGTTCCTATAGCGACAGTATCTCGGACGTGGGGTGCAATCGATCAAACAATAATCCCATGGCTGGTCAGGCCTGCTGCTAAAATTCAAAATTCGGAATTACACTCCACCGAAACAGGAACGCTTCATTTTTAAAATTCCTGCCCTCGATAATTGTTTTCAAAGTGACACTACGAATACATAATGGTTTCAAAAATTTTAGTAGACGCAAGCTCAAACTGCATCGTGACAAGAAGAAGTAAAATTAGTAATTCTACTAGTATGATATATGCTTCCAGTTTGAATTTGTATTTCTAATTTATTTATGTTTGTGCAAAAGAATGATTCTCGTTGTTTTCTAGAATCGGATCATGCGTTTAGAGAGAATATGCGTGACGACTGTTAAGGAGATGAAATTTCTGGGTCTGTCACACATTTTGCCGTTACGTAAAATGCATTTACAAACAGGTATATGCTTAAAATAGTCGGGTGTATGCACTTGCCAGCGAGAAGATAGGGGCTCGGTCCCTTCGGAGCGCTCTTTTTTGTGAGGAAAGAGGGTTATTGAACCAGCCAGGTGAACGACTACTGAACGCCCAGCAAGCATTTAAAATTCTAGCTGAGTATGCACTACATTACATCGGTCGCGCTATCAGCGACGTCGATAACAGTAGTGGTTTCGTTGACCGGCTTGAAATCGCGCTTCCCCACGAACTTCCTGCGAGAACGTCCGCGGCACGGTGTGGGAATAGGACGTGACCGGTAAGACACATTTTTCGTCGGCAATTACCCGCGAATCGCGAGCCAAGAAAATTAAACTCGAGGAAAAACCGAATCGCTCCGACCCTCCTCTACGCTGTCCTGGGTATGAAATAATTAAAAGTTTTTCATTGCACGTCCAACTTCTCGCTTTTCTTCTCCCGAAACTTTGTATTGACGTTTCGTTCAATGGCAACATTTTTCTAAATGTCAAACAAACGGATTTTTAACGTTGTATAATATTTTGCATAAAACCACAAGGTTCAATTTATTTTCACAGGATATTTGCTTTCCTCCGTCCAAAACTTCTGAATTGACGTATCGTGTTAAAATAAAATTGACTTTGCTATAAACAAGCGAACTGTTAACCTTAAATTTTATTTTGCAGAGATCCACGAGGTTTATTGCATTTTTACTGAACACGTGGCTTCTTTTTCTCGTTTCAAAACTCCAACATTGATGTTTCGTGCTAAAATAAAATTGGCGTTGTTGTAAACGGACTGTTAACGCTCAATTTTATTTTTCAAAAATCCACGAGGTTTATTGTATCTGTACTGGACACATGGCTTCTTTTTCTTGGTTTAAAACTGCTGCATTAATGTTTCGTGCTGAAATAAAATTGTCTTGTGTATAAACAAGCGTATAAACAAGATTAGTGACGTGGAATTTTATTTTCAGTGATGCCCGAGGTATATCGTGTTTTCGCTGGACACGTGGCAACTGTTCCATTAGTTGTGCATCACCTCTGCCGACAAACTCGGCGACAACGCGAGCGTAGGTATGGACTTAATGAAACGATTATCATCGCCGACACTTCCAGTTGCGGTCTGTCCACCAGAAGTGTAATACCGATAAGGGTCGCGTTACCAGTGCTGCGCTGTAAAAAGTGGACGTAGTCGAACCAATTCAACACACCATACGAAAATGTTCGAACATATATCCTCCTTCACTCGTGCGCGAGCTCTAAAAAAGCAAAAATAAGTGAAAGTGTTTGCGGATTTATTTTCAAACGAGTAATGTGCCGGAACATGGAACTAAAGGAACAAACTCAAACAAAACCAAAATATTCTTGGACATGATAGATATTCTAATAATTAATTGCAACATCAAATTTCATTTCAAGAAACACAGGGACAGATGCGAACCGGTTCCGATAATGCCACCGGAACCGATCGTTTGCGAAAACACGTTCCCATAATTTACGACAACGTTTCTGCTTGTCGCGATGACCGGCCCAATTCGCAACAATAGGAAAGACACATGTTCGACTGTGCAAACCTTGATTTCTACGTCAGCGGGTGGCGGTTGGAACAATTACGGCGCGCCGCCGTATCAAAAATGATAAATGTCAGATAATTGCAACTGCGAAGAAGGTCGTTCTTTATCTCGTGTTCCGCGTGCAAATGTCATAGAGGTATTGTCCGACGATATATCTGTTGGCTTAACGACAGACCTCGCGAACGGATCGTTCAATTATGTTAATTTCGAGCTCCCGAATCGCTGGAAAACACTAACGTACGCGCGAAACGAGTCGCAATAATTTTCTGCATTTCCTGCGGCGCGAGTCAATCGCGTTCTAACCTGCTAACGAGTTTCCGCGTTCGAGTTGCGGAATTTCCCGATCCACATGTGGTTAACCAATGTCGATTAAGATGGCTGCACGATGTTAACGTCATCGTAGAACATTTCGAAGAGAACAGCTGGAGAGATTAATTACCTCGCGGATTACTTTGTCGATTTTCGAGTTTCGTTCGAGGATAATCGAAACAGCTGACGGAAGATGAGCTGCAACGTGACGCCTCTGAAAAAATACGCGGAAATCAGCTACCGCGTGAAATGCGTGTCTGTGGAGAATGAGCGCGTGTTCGGTGACGTGTACGTCACCCAGCAGACGCGAAATCTGCTCTATTGTGCGGACGGATATCAGTTTCCCTCGTTGTACGCGCGAAGAAAATGCAACTTGATACAGAGGGACTGGCAGGGGCCGGATTTTATGGAGCTGAATAAGAAGAAGCCGATTCGAAGAGCGAGCATCGTGCCGGC
Source organism: Lasioglossum figueresi (assembly GCA_028455805.1). Classification (NCBI taxonomy): domain Eukaryota; kingdom Metazoa; phylum Arthropoda; class Insecta; order Hymenoptera; family Halictidae; genus Lasioglossum; species Lasioglossum figueresi. Next base: position 3,580,227 of record CM052200.1, read on the forward strand.
GAAACCGCCTAGCAAATGCTTGAAGAGATCGAAATCGGTCGGCGACGCGAGGCACATTGCGCAACACGACTGCAAGAACAATGGCACCGCGAACAGCGAGACCGAAGTTCGGAATCCGAAGGTAATCCTGTTTCACAGTTACTTCTTTCGGCTTTATAGGCTAGCTAAGGCTACGGCGTTACTACGCCCACTAATCTCGCTTTTTCTGAATGATCGCGAATATGGAGGTGATCAAAGGTCGAAGGTTAATAGGAAATTAATACCGGTATTACAGTGCGCGCTACTAAAGTGCAGTCACTCGACTTAGCTATAAATAATCAGGCTCAATAAAGCTCAATCGCAATAATTGAATTATTAACTCGGCGTTGACAAGGGGCTAATTATAATCTTTTGTGTAATGTTTCATGCTTTTATGTAGTTGGAAAATTTCGTCATGATACAATTACTTGAATGTTAATTGTAAATTGGCGGGCACTGATTGTATGCATCAAATTACGGAAATACGAACGAAATGGTCACTTGTACGCAAATGTTTCAAATTGGAGCTAACCGTCATACATACCTAGTCTCACTTTGACACATTTGTCACATAAAACGTGGTATTACTCTGTCATTTGTAGGAAAATTGATCTGGGATTTCGTGACTTTTATTATTTTAAAATTCAATGTTTGAACTCGAACTGTTATAAGTTCGGGAAAAAAGTCATACGGTTCTTTTATATTCTATCGTTCATTCTTTTCTAAGATGTTTCCGATGAATCTGCCTAAGACGATCTACCAACGAAATTAACCGAATTCTCGGATATTGCAAAGTAATATTGTAAAGACGAAAGAAGAGAATTTGATTATAGAAAGGTCTGGAGCTTAGAGCGAATCGAATGAGATTCTCTGCAATAAGAAACGGGCATAAAGTGGAAGAAAGTGCATCGTGGAGGTAAGCTTAGGTTCCCCGTTGCAGCGTGGAACAGAATTGGAATTCTGTGTAGCGGATTGATTGGATGTTTTCGTAATTAGATATCTGTTGAATTTGTTTCGAGTTCGCCAATAATGGGAATGCATCGTCGCGTGTTTCAGACGTATCCGTCGCCGTTACCCGACGCACCGTCAAGAAAGGAACGATCCGTCTCGTCGCTGGTGGATCAGCTGTTGCTGGATATCTACGGGCTGCCAGACGGTGACAGGGGACGATCGGAAAGTGACTCGACAGCCTCGTCCCTGAAGGCGCGTCCGCAACATCGGCAGCTGCAAAAGGCGCGTCTGCTATGGAAAAGTAAGAGTAACTCGATAAGAGATAGAAATGTCTATAACACCGGGGGAAAAGAGAGGAGCGTGGGCGTCTGATAAATGGGTTTACATCGGGGACATTTATTGTGGAAGCTTCTCATTGTCAAACCACGCCGAGCGATTATTTAGCGCGTAGAATTTCATAATATAGAGGGAACGAATGCGATTGTTATGGAACGGACGTAGATGGGACACTGCAGAAGCGTCTGCGAATTCTGCATTATCGTTTCCTTCACAATAATCCATTAACGAAAGCGACTACTCGTCATTACAGATAATAACGTTTCAGATTGTCACTCGACGTTGCGACAGGAAAATAGTTTGTTCTTCGATGCGAATTCAGAATAGGTTTGTAACAATTTGACTGACAAAGCAACCGGAAAAATTCCGTAACGTCGAAGCGATTTATTTGACGAAATCAAGATTGAAATGTTAAGATGTGTGACTCTGTACTACTATTTCAATCTTCATGCGTTTTGTAATATCGACTGAATGCGGTGACGGAGGTTCGAAATCCATTCGAATTAGGCGAAGATACTTCGGCAGAAGCTGACGAGACAAGAGGTCGCAGTGCCCAGACAGACAAGCGACCTCGTCGTCTTCAAGGCGAGAAGGTTCTTTGGCTTGGAGTGCTACTTTTTTCCCCTTTTTTTCCACGGGAGAACCACTCCTTTTATTTCTATAGACGATGCTACTTCGTTGAACGTGCATAGGGAAAAATAGGGGTGAGGTCTCGTAGTCTGAAAGACAGAACCTATATAGAAACATCTTTTCTTTTGTGCAACCTTGTAGACTCGCCGTGACTTTCTTGATCAAAACGACCAAAAAATTCAATTTCTAAAAACTCGGTAATTCATTGGCAAAATGCATGTGCAAGTTCTGATAAATTCTGACGTAGGTCTACTTCTTAGTAGATCGAAATGGGTTAAGGGCAGAATAATCGTATCGGAACGACCCGGATTCCTTTTGCAGAATTAAGTATATTGAATTCTCGGTGCTCCGAGAGACAAAGTCACAGGGCATTTCGCTAATCCCTGATGGCCCGTGTCGATATGAATACGCAATGTCGTGCGCGGACGTGCGTGGAGTGCGAAACGCCCGTGACAGAATCCCAGGGCCCGTCAAAGATTTCTCCGTGACGTTTTATATTCGCCGTAGATGTACCATTTCGCGGAGAGTTCTTCAATTTAAATTTTAACGCGGAAGTTAACGTAATTCAACTTAGTTAAGGCGGGCTTAGGCGGGCTTCCGGGAGCCGCGCGATTGAGAACATCTGGCCTCGTGTTCAGAATGATCAAAGGAAAATAGTGTCGGTACCCGGCAGTCTCTCTTCCGGGCTGGATCCCGGTGTACGTAGGGAGCATAAGTAACAGCGGGAAGAGTTGGAAAACTGCAATCTTGGGCGGAGTGTGTACACAGGGAGAGCCCTTTCGGGCCGTTATCAAGATTGCGGCTTCAATTCACGGACTCCTCGCGGTGTCCCGCCTTGTCTCGCCTAACCTAAGCTCGCATGAACGCGCTCCCTTCAATTCGAAAGTGTCGTCCGCAATCTCCTGCACACCCTGCGTACTCGTTGCATTTTGGATTTCGCATAATTCGCTCTCTGGAACATTGCTTCCCCGCCAGCCGTTCGACCCGTCATCCTTCAAAGTTCTGCCAACCTACTCGCGACAAAAATCGAACTTGGATCATCGTCGTTATTAAATTGTACATTTCATACTATCTGAAAGATGCGTCACATTTATAAATTTCTTTTATCAGCGTTTTCATAGTACAATTTTCAGTTTATTAACAGCGAACGGTTCTTCTTCTGCAGGCAAAAGTGAACTTCAAATTCTAATACGGAATTTACGAGACCATATCAATCATACCGGCAGCTTGCTGATCCGCCAGCTGCGACGGAAAGATTATCTCCGCATCAAGCGTGAAAAACAATGCGACATTATTACAGCGTACCTTCAAGCCTACAGCCGAAAACATAGTGAGTATATAAATTAGCATATACTTAATAAACTGTCGCATCCTTCTATTCATGGGACTCGAGAGTCGATGACCTCTCTGAATAAATCGAGAATGGAGACCCAATATTGAACGCTTAAAATCACTCGAATATTTTAATCGACAAACTAATTAATGCAACTGGAACAACGCTTATTAAATCGTCAAATACACTTCAGTAATCAGAAATAATCACATCGATTTATACAATGCCAAAATGTTTGAATCGTGAAAGATGATTTTAAGCTTCCAGAGTGAATTGTCTAAGTAAGAGGTTTTAAAAATTTCAATTTCAAAGTGGCGGTTGAGAAAGAATGGAGAATGTTTTGATGTTGTTTATTGGAAGAATTTGCATTTTCTGATGGGAGAGTTACCTTAGGATGTTTTGCAGTTTCATTGTAACGCTGTTTTCCGGTTTGAAGCCGCACGGTGCCACCACAATTTGCACTTTAAATTCTGCGAACCACTATGATTAGGACAGCAGGAAGTAGTGTACAAGAAACAGCAATGTTTTAACCACGGCCAGTTACTCTGAATAAACAATAGGCCCTCTCATAACACGGGAACGCAACGCGTCGCGTTGTCTTGTTCAATGGAACTTCGTGTTTCGTTTTCGTGAATAAAAACGTCGCTCTGCAAGAAGCGATCTTTGTGCTGGCCGACGTTAAAAAACCGCGATGCGATTTACAGTTCCGCCACCGCAGCCGGTTCCTTATTATTTACGTTATCGCTGGTTTGCATTCATAAATATGGAGTAACCGAAGCAGAAGTTCAACCACGAGTGCCGAGACAGACCCGAGTCATAGAAATGTCGTGTGCTCTAAAAATGTCAGACTATGAAATGAGATTTTTGCTTCATTATTTTAAAAGAATCTATTCCAACATTGCAACCTTATACATTGACTTACAAACTGAATTTCAGATAGAAATTAATTTATTCAGTTTTTAAATCAGTTCAAGACAAAAAGACAATCAATCATCGTTAAGATGTTTATCTCGGCTTAAATTTGCAATGGAATTACACGAATACATGAAGTGTAAAATGTATTCAATTCCTGTGTTGTTTCAATTTCATATTTCGTTACCGACGATTTTTTTTTTGGTTGTTACAGAAAAGGGAGATAAGGGTAACTTAATTATAACTGTCTGGTTCAACGCGAGAAAATATACGATGATTTTAATTTTCCATATATTCGTATAATATTTAACATGTCTCGTATCGGTTCGAAACGTTAAAATATTACGACCTGGCGTTTCAGTTTACGTCAAAGTGCGATAATAGTAGAACGAGGAATGATTCGTCAGTTTTGCACGTGCTAAACCAGTACGTGAAAAATGTTTTACATTATTCCATTCTCAACAAATGAAAATTCAATTAAAAATCAATACTAGAATTAACAAAAGAAACAATGCAAAATGAGATTGTCATTTTGACAAAGTTCAGGAGACTGCGACAAGATTTCTCCTACAGATTCTACTCGGACAAGTTGGGAAGAACTACGAATAGAGATACCACGAATTTGAAAAGGAAGAGAATTTTAATAATTGTATGTATCCTGCGGGACTTCTGAGACAATTTCATAGAACCTCTAACAAAGATCAGGACTTTGCAAATTCATAAGAAGACCTCTCGGATATACTTTTAATAGTTCCAAGAGACCTTCAATTTGATGGGAGGGTCGCAGGCGGCCTCGGAAACCCCCTGGGAAGGACTTGACGAAGAGATCGGTTTTCCTCCGGAAAATTCAGAAGGACTTCGACGGACGACCGGGAAGATCTCGGTTGTCCTCGAGAGACTTCCGAGAAGGACTTTACTCCGGGAACATGGTGATCCTTCAACATCTTCCAGAAGAGATCCCTGGATCCGCGGATACCTTAAGGGAAATTCATGGAAACTTTCTTGACCCATCACAAACTTCGTGGAAATGTACTTCTGCGAAATATTTTTATACATGGTGTCCCGAAAATGTTGTACTTCCTTGAGAAGGATGATTCCTAAGGTCATTTAAAGTAACTTTTTCCTTTGCGCAAATGTTTCCCGCGGATGTGTTACGGAGTTATTAACGAAAAACGCGGACCAATCAGAGCACTGATCCCACTCAGCGTCGCTTTGGTATTGGTCGAGCTGGAATCCGTCCGTTGTATAATAACTTCTGACCAAAGCAGCAGAGAATATTCTTGCAAATGGAAAAGTTACTTCGAATCACTTCAGGAATCATCGAATCACCACTTTCAAGAAAGTTTAACATTTTATTCTTAATCACAATTGTTTAGTAATACTTTGTTTCTTATTATATTCAATTTCAGTCCGGTCGGTATCGTTGTCTAGTTCATGGTACCTATTTGCACTAAAGGTTTCACTGCACACTAAATAAACGAATGAAAAGGAAGTACCTATGTAAAAAGTAGTCTGCAAGAATGTAACTTTATATCCACCGTTCGCAAGGACGTTTCGGAATACAAACGGCAATCATAATTTTTCGAATGCGAGCTATGTCAGCAGAATCATAAGCAAACGCGCGTGAGGCATTGTGAAACTGCGCGTGCCGGAAAGTTCAAAGTCGCCGTTCGGCCTAGTTGTTTCGGAATGTTCTTAGATAATATAATCCCTCTACGATCACTTGCCTTAAATTTGACAAAACTCTGCTTATTATAAAATCCAAAGACATCGGTAGAATACGATACAAATCCTCCATACATTCCTTCCTTGAACAATTTATTGGTTTTTTATTGGAACAAAAAATTGGCTCGTAAGAAGCCACAGTACGTGCATAAGAAAATCAGCAAGAGTTGAATAATTTAGATAGGGAACCTTTAGGGATTTGGGAGCTTAAATGTCGAGGCTTTCGCGGTCAGATGGCCGTTTTAGAACATTATGCGATGGGGACATTTTTCGTCGGCGATCGGTGTGCACTTTCGTGGCCACTCGAAAACCGAGCACTTTCGGAATCCCGTTATCGATACACTTCGGAAGGGAGGACTGGCGTTATCGGTATCGCAAATACTCATACCTGTGTCGTCACGGACACTTCCGGAAAACAAAACGGCCTCCTTCACGTGCCAGCGGCTCGGTGATCAATAATTAGACTTTGCCGCGCGAGTACCGCGCCGACCACGCATGCCCCTGGTGCGGTACGCGCGGCCGAACCGCCGACGTTCCCCGTCATTGATAAACTTTTAATGATGTTGCGCCTGTGAAACGGAAATGCGGAACTTTCCTCAGCTCTTCTCCATTACTTCGAGACCCGTATTTAGCACGATGAACCCCCACGTCGCGACGCATTGCGAGACATTGCGTGACAGGGGCGCATGATGGAACGACCGAGGAACATACACTCGCGCAACCACAATAATATTCAGACACCCTTACAAGAACGATAACTTTCAAGACTGGACTATGCGACTTCAACATTTTCTGAGAAGTTAGAACAATTAAACGTGTTTTGATTATCGATCGTAAGATTGTTAATAACAAGATGTAAAGATGATCTCGGCGCAAGGGTTCGATCAGAGATGTACGATAAAGCAATTTTGCAAGTTTGATTAAACTTTTCAACGTTTCGATCCCAATATGGATCCTTTTCAAGAAAGAAGAAAAAACTCCGTCTGTAAATTTCAAATAGAGGTTTCGGTATTAATATGCCGAGCAAACGGATTCAATTACATAATTAAAATATAGAAATAAATTTACCAACCTGCTTTAGAAAAAAAATTAAAGACAAAATAACATGTACAAACACATGTCGTTTCTATGCCGGTGCACAAGTTACTGCGGCACAAACACGAAGCTAATAGAGCCAAGAAAAACAAAACAGAATCAATGGATCGAACATGAACTAATCGTAAAACGTCCACCGTACAACATTTTAACTGCACGTATACCACATGTTGTGGTAAAAAATTGGAGGAACAAAATTAGAGACACATCTGATGACAACAATTGTACTTTAGTTGTTATGTACTTAACCAACTCAAAATGGACTAAACTATTTAAGGAAAAGGATTCATCATAACACATTACTGGTTCAGTAATGTTGCGTAATACCCATGAATCGTAGACTTTTCATACCTGAGATTTACGCTAGGATGTTTAATCGTATGATTCGCTTCAAGTAGTATCCTATTACCTAAGTTAGTCTCTTTTTCAATTGCTTTAACGTCGTCAAAATCAAAACGATGATCGAACTCTAAAGAATGTTTTGTTAAGGCAGTATGTTGTGACGGATTTAAAAAAATATTACGTTTATGTTCTTTGATTCTTGTCTCAAACAGTCTCGATGTTTGTCCAACGTAGACTTCGTTACTTCCCTTACAAGGTATCGAGTAAACAATATTATTGTTCTTAAGAAGCGGTAGCTTGTCTTTGATCGGTGGAAACAGATTTTTCAAATAGCAAGGTATTTTAAAGATGGTATGTAATCCGATTTTTCTGAAGATCCTTTTCATGTCATTTGAAATATTTTCAACATAAGGAAGGACAACGATGTTTTTCCGGTTTACAGGTCCCGTATTCATGAATCTCTTCTCTTTTCGTTTGGTGACGAGAAGAGGGTGGTTAGAACAATTAGTTTGAAATGGAAAAATTGTAGTGGGTCGGATTTGCCGACAAAATTAAGTAAAAAGATTTAGGTGGTAATTGTTTAAACTATAGGAACTGAAAGACAGTATGGCCGAAGTTCTTTTCGATTCTTTTTGTGCCACGGTTACTTAACAAAAGTTTAACTAACCTGCAGTACAAAACTTCGACGTTTAAATATTTCGCTCGATGTCCAAGAAAATTCGCGTTTCGTTCCACCGTGGGGCGTCGCGCATTCCACCCCCGAAGATATTCAACCCCTTTATCAAGGGGTTGCGCAACCAGGGAACAATTTTTTTTCTCCACCGCCCTCCAGACCGTCCTATCTCACGTCCGGACGTTCCCAGACGATTCCAGACGTTTTTCTCGACGGTGTTTTTTATTTGTTTTTCCCGTCCACTTTTCGTTTTGGGCTTACCGAATCGTTAAACTTTTCACGACTTCCAGCGAGATTATTCTTATCGTCTTTCATAATCGACCATCGGTGTACAGCCGGGCTATAAAGAGGGTTTACCAGCTTGTGTAATTAGGGGTCGTTCACTTAAACGACTTTATCGCTCGATAAAGTATTTAGTGCTTCGGAAGCTTCGGGAGCTGTGAATGCCGGGCATTAAAGAATCAAGGAAATCGTTATGCGACGTCGAACAGCCGTGCGTTATTTCTTCTCTCGTTTACATAAATATAGCGACTTAATTGCTTTCGCCTTTGCAGGGATTAGAGCGGGCACCGTGCTGATTATTAGGGGTGCAGAAGGTGGGATTCTTTTTGGATTTATGGCAATATTATTTTCCAGCCTATATGTATCTCACAATTTTAATTTCCAGGTACGTTTTCTTGCGGACTTTACATTAAATTGTGTAATTTTCTTGTTCCATCGTCATTCTTTGTGTATTTATAACAGTGTTCGTTACTTGCAGCTTTGTCTTACAATTTTCATTCTCTGGTCGGTTACATTTTTCTACAGCAAATCGAAATTGTGCAATTCTCTTGTTTAACCACCAGGAAATGACTTCTGGGATGATACGAGTCATTTGTAAAACGGGCAAGATGAACGGCAATTAAACGTTAATATCACGAGTAATTTCAACCTTTCAAAATTGGCGACCTCGATAGAAAAGATAATAGTGATTGAAACGACCCCATACCATTTCGAAATGTCAAAAACAAATTCCATCCCTGCATTAATCTTCTCGACTGAACGAGCCATGCTAAAAACACATCGACAATAATAGAACATATTTTGACTGATTTATCAACATTCTCTAAAAGTTGTGATAGAATAATCCTCGTCAGAAAAGATGATTCAGTTGAAATTTAGATCTATATCAATAGCCTGCGGAGTTTAAGAATTTAGGTGGACAACAAGTCTACATGTTGGGAAAAAAAGTAAAATCATTTAAAGTTTTAAGCAGATAATTATAATTTTGCTAAAAAATCAATATTTTTATCGGAGTGACTTGTCAATATATCTAACCGCATAAAAAAAGGAAAATAATAGTTTTGAGGTAAGATAAGAAAGTAAATCACCGAGTCACCCCTCGCCACTTTATTTTCGATCATCCTTTTCTTTTATTTCTCTGCAGGACAGTCTTTTGCGAAACGTTCGTTCCGTTCAGGCGACGGGGATACTCGGAGGGTAATTTTTCATCCTTAGCTCCAGAAACTTATTGACCTCGCGCAATTTTTCAAACGCCTCTAAACTCTTCTCTCTCTCTCTCTCTCTCTCTCTTTCTCTCTCCGTTCTCTCTCTTTACCAGGAGTGCTTCAATAGTTCAGCGAAGCGTTCAAAATATTAAGTAACTGTTTCTGAGTCATTACCCCCGATGTGTCCGCCATCGTCCCGACAAAAACACGGTCTTACGAAATGAGCGTATCTGCTGAATAATATCTGCCCGGATTATGCGTTGATGATTACACCGTTTATCATAAAGCTCACCGTTTACATAATACCAGAACTCATACTCCCGTATTCGCATGAATACAATGTTTACGTGCACGTTATTTTCTCACCTACTTTATCGTTCATTTATTATTTCTTCTTACTGGACACGTTTATCTCTGATCTGAGCCATTAAAAATTACTGTATTCATCTCGCCCCGCTTTTCTCATTTTCCGCTATTAAAGTCCAGGTGTACATGCAATTGTATAGTTTGTCCCGTGGAAATGCAATTAAGGTCCGCTGCACTATTTTGTAGCACTTACAGCCCTTTGCATTTGTATGACGACTGTAATATTTTCGTGTCTAACCCGTTTCCTTATAATTAACAAGTCAAACTCGCGATGAATATGAATGAAGATAAATATGTATGTTATGTCTATATTTTAAACTCCTTTTTTCTGTTTCGTGAAATTATTGAGGATGAAGACGATCGTCTGTTTCTTAACATTTTTATTTTTCAAGCTTCCTCTTGCACAACCATGCTATTTGCTTTCTTAAAGAATTCGTTTTTACACTTTGCACATGAAATCCATTTGTAAGTTGCTCTGTAAAAAAGGGACGAAGTAGGACGCGAAATGTTTCGGTGACAAAGAAACCGGTCGGTAAAACTCGAATTAGGGGAAAGCTATGGTTCGCCGGATCGCTCGAATAGCCAGTCTGATTACCGTCTATTGAAATTCGAGCGCACTGACCGCCAGCTACGCGCGGAATCTGAAAATAAGGGATCGCGCGAAGCTGCTGGATCAAAACGAATCGGATTGGATCGGATTCGCGAGGGAAAAGGGTCGCGTGTTTCAGAGACGGCTGGGAATATGTGATCCGGCGTTGTTGACATCAAAAACGGTAATTCTATCTGCAAACGGGTATCCTTTCCTCGCCTTTAATCAATATTCAACTACCCACCGCTGCTACCATCCTCGAGATTGAACCAGATTCAAGGCGGAAGATGTCGATAATTCGCGATTTTTATTTACGTCGTCGTGCCCGGGATGAGCGTCGACGTTCCCTGCGAAACGTATCGCCGATCTCCTGGCAGTGCTCCTAATTATTTCCGGCACCTGGCCACGCGAACGATAGTGTTCCGCTTATCGTCGACTCTAATCAGCGGAAAATGAGACGGCGTCGTATCCCGTCTGCTTTCGGATACGTATTTATTCCGCGATAACGTTTACGAATATGGAAATCCTCCTCTGGTAATCCTCGGACTCGACCAACCACGATAATCAACGCGGATAGTTTCTGGGACCGTTTCAAAATCCTGAAAATCTACGCGAAAGCACATCGAATGGAAGAGACTTTTAATAAGTTCAAACGAAACATTTCTAACCCTTTGCTTTATGACTTCTTCCGTAAGCACAGTAAACTCTCGTATAACGTGATAAAAAATTGTTTTAAATGACTGTTCTTTACTTTTTAAACAATTCAAATAATAATTTTACATTTTAAGAAAATCTGCAAATTTAGTATGTAAATTTTGTATTCAGGTTACCAGTGCGTTTTTTGTAGTTTCTAAAAGAAGGATTTGATGTTTTATGGATATTAGGTTTATATTATAATTAGGGGAGGGGGCGAATTTCGATCGTAGGGTGGAGAATGCTTGGCGGGGGGTATCGATTTCATCGGGTTGACCCTCGAGAGGTTAATCATCCGATAGCGACGCAGTTAATCCAATATCGGATCAACGCTGACCCACACCGAATTTTTCATTATAGGCTCTTAGAATCTGATCGTTACATTACCAAACGTTATAGTACGGTATCTCTAATGTAAAGGAAGGTTAGAATATGTTCATGAAACATGTATAAATATTTGCCTCTGGCTTTATCGTGTACTCAGTTATGTACAGGATGTTTCATAACTCCCGCCCTACTTACCTCGTTTTCGAGCAATAAATATTTTCATGCTCGCAAAAGTTTTACAGCAAATTCAAATATCGAGAGTTATACTTAAATCTGTGTAGAATATATAAATAAACAACTTGTGGTTGCAATTTTTGAAGTGCAACCAGTGCAAAATAGATTGCAGTTTTTAAGAAAAATTCGGAAATACGAAAAACAGGTCGCACGAGCAACATAGTAAATTCTAAAACATCTTTTGCATTTTGTAACCTCGAATAAGCCGGTCTATTCCACTGATGCACGGAATACTCTCTGAAAACAACAGTAAACCCGGAAATCTGACTATTCTCAGGCAAAAATCCCTTTTTTTTATTTCACGGTAAAAGTCACATTTTAAATTCAAATGAGTCTATTTCACTGCTATGTATATATAGTACGTACAGTATGTTTTAGAAGCTGTAGAAAATTGAGAAATCTGACTCTCAATAAACAAGTAAACCTGCACAACATAATCAGATCTAGTCGCTTCGTTGGCCCGGCGCGGCGTCCCCAGCATCAAAATAAATCGTTCAAAGCCACGAAATTCACTTTCATCGTCGGAATTTTCTCGTTTCGCGTGTACCGTGAAGGGCGCGCGTACACGCGTTCCATCCGCGAGCGTATCTGATGGCCTTAGTCTCCGTTGTTGCCGATTCTGACGACATTTCCGACTGACCCATAAAGGGACCGAGTCGATAAGTTCATCGATCCGTAGCGCTCGGCTTTGTTGTGTACGCGGATTAAAATCGACGGCTGCACCGCGATGACGGCGCGATAAAATCTTCTCTATCACTCTGCCACCATACCCTTAAACCCCTGAACCTTCCTCCCCGAAATATAAAACCCGAACTCTCTGACCATCCCAACAATTCGAGCATCCTCGAAATCCGACACAAAAGAAGAAGAAGAAGAAGAAGAAGAAGAAGAAGAAAAGGAAACCGAAGACAATCATAGAAAAGCGCAAACCTGAAGCATTCGTTAAGCCTCGAAGAAGGGGTTGGACGCTTGGGGAGAGGGAAGATGCCGCAATTTCAGCCCCGGGGTCGTCCATCGGTAAAAACGAAGAGCCCGCGGTACAAATTACACCAGAAAGCGACGAAACCGCTATTTTCTTATTGGAAACAAGATTTTTCATCGAAATGCGGATAGTATTGAAATCTCGTTAGATACGAGGAAGAAAAATTCTGAAGAGGGCTCTCCACCATCGTTGAACGTAGTAGCGATGCAGCTTTGCTCGAAACGATTTTGCCATAAACCCGAAACGACAGGAATAATTGGCACGTCCAGTCATTTTCCTTACTCGTTTCACTGTGACGTCGGCATGGCAGAGCCTGGTGAAAAAAGGCGACGCGATTCGAGAGAACTACCCCTGGGTTCGCGGTGTTCCTGTTGGCAGTGTTCGACGGGACACGCGAGAACCCCACGGATACAAATTCTTCGCAGTGGGGTTGCTGGTGGTGTGGGTAGCTGCGCATGCGGCCATCCGGGAGTGGCTGATCGCTAAGGTAGCGGACGGTTCGTGGAACGGCTTCAGTGCCTATTGCAGGGTTCCACCAGACAGCTACCCCTACCGTGCTAGCTGCCCTTCGTGGTTATTATCGGTGTGGACGCACGCGCGGCTCCCTCTCGTCGTCGTCGTCGACGTAGTGGTCGCGTTCAGCTGACTCGACACGTATCAGCTCTGCTCGGTTTTGCTCTCCGAAGAACGGCCCCCGTTGCTAGCTCAGTTCTAGCGACCTACCATCCGATCAGGGCCTTCCCTAGCCTCTGCCAGGTCTTTTGATCTTTCGCTCTCTCTCTCTCTCTCTCTCTCTCTCTCTCTCTCTCTCTCTCTCTGTCTCTGTCTCTGTCTCTGTCTTGCTTGTCTCCCATCGGTTCTTCTCGCCCACGCGTGCCTCCGTGTATCTGTGTTCGATCGTCGCCAACGGTCGGCCCTGCATGCGGAGAAGCAAAGTGTGCGAGACGAGTAGTACGCAGGGGTGGACGTGGTTCTCTGGTGAGTCCTCGTTGCCACAGATCGACGGGATGACGGCAGATGCGTAGTCCGGAGTGCGTTCCCGGGGACACGACGTCGACACCACGCTATCACGACGTCGATCCACGACCTGACAATGGTAAGGCCTCTCTTGGACGGCACCGGGGTCGTCATGGATGATGTGTGTTTTGGTCGTCCATCCTTGACCGCGATCGGGAACGTTGAACGTCGTCGCTCGCCTCCACCGATCATAATGATATTCCTGGCTTACACACATACAGGGCACGCATACACAGATATACACATATATGTACATGTATATATATACATACACACACACACACATATATATATATATATATACACACGGGTTCTTGAATTATACAGGAGCGTTGAATATTTAGAGGGTGGGGAATATTTAGAGCAACTGTTTAGGAGGGGTGCCATCCGGATGCCAACAGTCTTTACAAACGGGTCGTTCTATTCTGTAGCATTTCCGACGTGACTGCTTCGAGGACTTGGGAAATCAATGCCTTGCCCCCGAATTGGATTAGATAAATCGAAACGCGGTCACGCTGTGTTAATACCTGCTGCGACCGATTTATGGTGAATACGCGTGCCCGTGAAGTTACTGTGATGCACGAGTGCTCGACGACGTGGGCTCTGGCGACCATATGCAACCCTCGCGGACCGTCCTTCCCGAAAATCCGATGTGCACGATTTTCTGTATCTACTCATTTTACAATTCAACCTTCTGCCGTTCCGTGTTTCGACATCGGAAGACGCGTGCCGAAATTGTTCGAATTTCTGTGGGAAATGTCACTTTGCTGTTAAAATTGTTGCAGAATAATTTCAAATTCGCTGTCCTTAAATTCACTCGGTGCCCGATGCTTATAGAGTCTTGTGTTTTCTGTGAATTTGATGCTTAATTTTTGTTCGGCTTTTGTTTCGCGATTTTTTCGAATAGCGAGAAACGTGATTTCCGAGGGGCAAACTTAGCACCCCATGCGTCACGCGAACCATCGAACGGCCGATTATCTTGAATCGGTATTGGGAGCGTGGATTTCTTCGCAAGATCGATCGCATATGTTACATCAGCTCCACATTATGTACCTCGTAACAGGTGGTACCTCTGCACAGACACTGTTAAGAAAAAATGAAGTGGGGGTTGGTTCATTTGTTGTCAACAACCCGGACGTCACGAGGGTGTATCCATTTCCACGGAAACAGTTACTCTCCTGCAGGAGACTTTTCCGACGCGATGAAATTCATCCCTTTCTTTGCTATTCCTTATTTTTCTTCAACACTGTCGATGGAGAATCGTGCTTGTTGTGTATACTGTTATTTATCTCGTGGAACATCGTTTTTGTCCTCTTTTTGTAGGTACTGTGAAACATCAAGGTTGGAGATATTGCAGACTTTTAATTAATTAGATGTTGTGGATTTTATTGATGTGCGCAGATTCAGAAGAAATACTCACTTTCATAGTGAATATATTCTGTTCAAAATTTTTATGCAACGTTATGTTCAACGTCGATTAATAAAATGGAACACTGTTCGAATAATACGTGTTCACCGTTCAATTTTTTATGAAGATCTTTTTATGAAGTATAGTGCTATTGTTTCTAACCACGATGGAATCACACACACCTAAAATAATGTCAGAACAGTTTGAGCACCACGAAGGGGAAAAATAATATTCTTGAGGGTGTTCGAACTTTCTTCTTACTCCGTGTCTTTATGTGCTTCAAACATTTATATCCGTTTATGTATGTGTATGTACAAACACAATCTATGTGCGTATATTCTCCATAAATTTTGATGTATTCGTAAATACAATTGCAGAATCATAATCATTGATCATCGCACAATCACAAGAACTTCGATATCGACAATAATTTTTCTATTTGGCAACGTTAATAATAAAGTTGTTTAAAGAAGAAACTAAACGTGGACACGCGAGTTCCTGGTTATTGATATTGGAGTTAGGAATGCGAACTTCCAATATCGATATAATTCACATTTACTCAAGAAAATTAGTTAGCATTATAAAATTGAGTTCAATCGTTGATTTCTGCTAGTCGTGGGCACTACAGGTACGATAACATTGTAGACAGCATAAAGTCACAAAATGCGGTCAAATCATCCGAAACAATATTGATATTTCCGCAACGAAATATCGTTAGCACTTGAGTCGTTTTATGAAAGAGTGGTGCAGATCGAAACAATTAATTATTGGATATCGAGGAATTCGGTAAAAGTTTCAACGCTGTAATATCGAAGAATAATAGCCACGATAATATTACATTATAATTAAAATTCACTTATACCACTTTTACATCGAACCGCTCGTATACAGGGTGTTTTCGAAATAAAAGTCACATGGAGGTGAATCTATATGGAAATTAAGACGAAAAGAAAGAATAATGTTTTTTCGTTTAAGGTTTCGCTTTCGAGGAAAATGAGTTTGAAGGTCCGTTGGGTTCGCGTGCGCTGGTTTCGCAGGAAGTAGAACCGGTAGGTCATGATCAGACATATCAGCCGACTCCTATCTACAATAATAGTGCGTGTACTCGCAAACTCGATTTTCTCGACAACAAAGCCTTAAACGAAAAAATTCTTTCTTTTCGACTTAACGATCACTGGACGGCGGATCTTTTCGCAAAATAAAAATTGTCCAATTCTATTGTAGAAAACCACAGTTAAATAAACATGAACATTCTATTTTAATCGTCCGGGAAAGCCGAAAATAATGTAACGATGTCTTTAAATTTTTGTATTTGGCCTACTGATTTTTGCCGCGAGTACATAGTATCCGCAGTTTATTGATCACGAATTTCGAATCGTCCTTACAATCGCGAGCGAGGCGCGTCAGAAGTCCGAGCGAAAGTTTATCGTTTGATGTGAGCGCGTTGCAGAGGAAACTGAGCCCGTCGAAATTTCAGACACGCGATAAACATGCGTCTCGCGCGAAAGAAGCATCGGAACGCGGCACAATCGAACACGATTTCGAGAAACTGAACGCAACGGCGACGGATGATGAATCACGAAAACGGTTGAAAGGCGGCTGTACGCAGTGCAACAAGAGGCGGGAGAGGTGAAAGTGACGATGAAGAAGAAAGAGTGGCGTTCCTAATTGGAGAATGAGCGGATTTTTCAACTCCCTCAAAAACTTCGCGTCAGGAGCCGCGTACGCTGCCAGCTCTGCCTCGAAGTACGAAGAATTGGAAGGTGAACGAAATTATTTCAGAATCCCTCGTTGCACGTGCATCGTACTCCGTTTCCAATTCTCCGCGGCCGCGTCGTTCAATTTTTGCCTTGCTCACCTGCACGAAGCAATTTTCTACCGCCAACCTGTCTTCGTTCTGAAAAGCTTACCGTCGCTTTCGCGAAGAACGTTTAATTCGATTGCCGTAGATTTTCCGTTTGTATGGGTTTGCCGTGCGAACTTGAGGCCCAAAGCGAAGATAAGAGGATTCAGTGGGGAAACGAGGGTCTTCGACTGTCTGATAGTCAATTATAGTCGATGGACACTGCGATCATTCATCGGGACCGATCAAACTGTTTCGAGAAAGTCTCGTCGCGCAATGTTGGAAGGGTATTGTTCGCCATGGGAGACCATACATGCGCGTAATCTTCCGAATGTTAATCGGAGACCTCAAGTTTGCCGAGTAAAACCATACAATTCTGTTTTAACTGCGCAGAATGTAATTATATTTATTAATTCTGGCGAATTTCCTACAAACTATGAAGGAAATGTTTATAGAATAATTCACAGGGAGAAGAATTCTTCGCCATTAATGGGTACATCAAGTTAAAACTGATGTAAGAAGTTCGTTGAAGTTTTGATGAACAGAAATGCGATCTGCATTTTTATTAAATGAAATATATTTCTTCAAATGCTCTGATAATGTAATTTGCTTTCTTTTATGATCTGCCTCGAGGCAATATAAGAGAGAGAATGTCCGCGAATAACGAAATCATGAAAATCGCGGAGCAACAGAAGAATCGGAATAAATTAAGATTTGTTTGAGCGGCTCCAATCATCTTCACCGAACTTTGCATGTTTTTGAATTAATGCATGTTAATGTAAAGTATTGTAAGTAAATGTATTACTAAAATGTTTGTCTTCTACGACCTCATCCATATGCATGAATTTAGGACGATGAAAAGCTGCGACAGCGCCGATGACGAGTCTTCTTTGAAACTTGAGCACTTTCGCCGAAAAATTGATGGAATCTACTTCGTGCGAGAAATTTTGCATGCATGGTTCTTCATCCTTTCCGCATATTTGTGTCACTTTAGTTAGTATAGTCCCCATTTTCAATAATGAATTCAATGATAAATTCTTTAACGAAATGAACATAGAAGGTCGAGAATTTCATTCAAAAAACGTTAAAACATGCGGAAACGTGTAACGAGTGAAGTTGTCAGTTGATTAATCATTCTTAATTTAAGCAATGTTGAGTTGTTGCAGTGGAAACACTATTAGCGATTGCACAGCAGAATCGATACCTTGTAAATATTTATTCTCCCCCCCTCACGCGACAGGTGAAAAGTAATTGATAGTACAGAGAGTAACAAAATATCTAGCATTACAGCACGATAGCCAACTTCATAAAAACGCAATCGCTTCTCCGTGTTTTCTTTTGTGCGATACGTGGCTGTATTTTATCTGACAATCCCAGTTCGAATGGAATCGGACGCCTGGGAGCAGACTCGAGCAACAAAAGGGTAGCGGGCATCAATTCACGTTGTATTTCTAATGCGCTCGGATAGATAGGTCATGAGTTTACCTTATTCCGACAGAGTTCTAAAATTTATGAGGGGCGAGTGTGCACTTCAGCTCGCTGACGCGGAATAGTACGTGGGTAATGAACTCGTTGTATACGGCCAAATTGCTGTTGAATACTGCTTCTGAAGATATTGTATATGATAATTACGCCTCGTCTAGCTACAACTATCCGCTCTTCTGCCGGACGAGCATTATCACTTTAACGAGCTAATAATTATCGTTGCTACGGTAAAATCTAATCGGACAATTTCCGTTCTATTACAGAATGACACGGTTTTTATGCAAACATTACACACAACCATTTTATATAAGAATATACTACACTATGAAAAGTGCATTGGTCAACATATTTTATTTCGCCCTGGTAAATTAGCATACTAATTGTTAAAAAAAATATACAACGCGTAAACATTGTCTAGAGAAACAAGGAAGACAACACTTGACGGAATCGCAGAAATTACTTGAACCAGGGCGAAGATATTATTTAAATGAACTCTCTTTACGCAGAAGTGTCTTTCGTATTTTGAGTGTCGGTACTCGTTACACATCTGACTCGACGGTTTAAAGCAGCTAATTAAGTTTCCGCATCGACAGCGACACAACTGTCGTCGATAAACGCACTAATGAACTCGACGAACGTCGGACCGTTTCATTTCGTTTAAACACGCACGTTCTTGTTATTTGTTTGATGTTCCCTCGAACGCCGGGTTTGACAATAAAACTTGGACATTTCGATTGAAGTGGATCCACCGTCGACTGTGTTTGCTTAACGAAGTGGCTGCTGACCGTTCGTGACCGCCCAATTCGGTTATTTACGATCTTATTTACGATCATTTGCATTCAACATTTCGCACTTAACAGGCTCTGTCAGAGCCACGGAACAATCATTCTTCAACACAGTACTAATTAAATCTTGGTTTCAGTGAAGATCCAAAGCCGTTCAAAAGTTAATTTTTCCGTTGCGGTGATTAGATGTTCCAATCCAGTAACGAGTGTTCTGTGTTGTTGAATGCTCGACCGATTATAATAAAATTTCGACCGAAAGCTCTCGCCTTGCTCACCGTGCGAATTTATGAAATTTGCAGTCGAAGACACGAAGATGAGATTCAGCCTGACGCCGCAGCCGGGAGAAAGTGGTTTCATACAATGGCTGGACGCGATGAAAATGGTCGCCAGGTTGCAGGGAGGCATACCACCGGAGTTTCGGAAGAAGGTGAGCGATAGGAAAAGCTCGACTGAACCCGTGTACCGCATTCGTTTCTGTATCCTCATCTCGAAATATTTGTCGCAGTTATGGCTGACACTGGCGGAACGTCATCTGGAGCAGCGCGGCGTAGATTGGAAGCAGGCTGAAAAGGTCTGCTTCAACGAGTGGAGCAATCCTGACGATGAAGAGCTCGGTATACAAATCGTTAAAGTAAGACTGGGAAACGTACATCCTTTTTGCAATACCGTGCGACGGCGCTCGGACGAATTTCGTGATTATTTTGTTGGCAACGTTCGAGGATAGTTGATAAATACTTGACGAAGAGAAAAATCCGTTTGTTAGCACGTTACCTACAACTACTTCATAGCTTTTCAAATATCTACGATTCGTGGCGAAGAATTTTTCAAGACCTGTTACCAGACTGCATATATTTCTACAGAATAAAAATTGTTTGCGATTCCAATGATCTCTTAAAAAAATTTTCAACAACAGCCATTTTAATCGCGTCGAGTAATACAATCTAATAATTTGTCTTGGGATTGCTATGTAAAAATAGCTTTCAAAACTGCCTTTGGCTGTAGCAGCATTCAGAATCCCCATAATTGCTACATAAATTGCTCGGCTTTAAGTGAGAGAAATGGAATTTAATTTCTGGACGAATTTTCGCAGAAGCCAAATAATAGATAGAAATATGAATTCGAATTTCTTTTTGATCTAAAGAATAATTTGCATAATTTAAATACGTACGAGTGTCTGTAACTCTCTTCGCGCAGCTAGATAGTGCTGCATAAATTCGTTACGTAACGAAGAGCTATCGACTTATTTAATTCGCATCGTGTTCCCGACGATTTAGCCGACAGGATGGTTGCATGAAATATTACACTTCGTAATCGTGAAGAATCTCTGTGAGAGATAAAAAATTCTTAGAATAATGCGGACGGTCATCCACCGCAATAAATGACAAAGAAGTGGCAATGGGCAATCAATTATTTCTTTTAATGAGTGCTGGAGGCTGTTAAACTAAACCTTCCTCGCGGAATTATGGAAAATTGTTTGTTTATCGATGCAGAATCTGCGATTACGATTCGATTAAGGCTACGATTAAAATATCTTCAAAAATATGTTCGAGAGAATTCATAAGTAAAATAGTGAATTGGTAAACACCGTCAATCATATAGTTTTAGAAAAGGTCCACCACCTCAGGGTTGATAGAATATTATTATCGCTATGCAGGCTACTGTTCAAATAAATAGCGAACGTGTTAAAAAACACGAATATGAATCCCAAAGAAAAAAATCTACAAATTCATGAAAGCGAAGCCATGCGGCCGTGACGAAATCGTGAAAAGCGTCCACTCTGGGAGCCATAAACAATAATTTCCGAAAGTTTCAGTCGATGACGGAGCTGGATATCTCCTCTTACATAACTGGTCCCGAAAAATGATCGTGGCGCAATTCTGGCCGACAACGCTCGACGGTATCGCGTCTGGAACGGTCTCGTTCTTCGGCATATATAATTACAAGCAATTAAATTTCGATCATTAATCACTTCGACGCCGGCCAATTAAATGTCGTCGATGAACCTTCCAATTAGCTTGGTCGCGCGACGAACGACGAACGACCTTTAATAAACAGTCTAGCGTCGGTCGACGCCGTTTTTCGCGTGCGCGCGAGGAAGTCGAAAATTTCTAAAATTTTCTGGCGCGAGAACCCGAAAATGTCGGGTAGCCGATGGTCAGTGACAGGTCAGGAAGCCATCGGGTTAAAACGGGTCAAGTTCCCGAAAATTTCGGGATTCTCGAATATATGGAGATTCCCAAGAATATTCCGGATTCCCAAGCATATTGGGAGCTCGCGAATATATCGGGATCCCTTGTTTGGGATTCTGGAATATGTTGGGATTCCCGATATGTTTAAGAATCCTATTAATTTTCGAGGATCCGTCCCTGCCATCGCTACCCGAGATTTTCGGGTTCTCTCTCGTTATGTAAATTTAACCGTGCGCTTCTGTAATCGAGTCTGGTTGCCGGGCCCTTTCAGGATTTACACAGGACAGGCTGCAGTCTATTTTGCGGCGCAGCTGGCAGAGACAATCAAGCGGTGCTTCGTCGAGTTCTGCTTGGCTTCGCTCGATGGAACAAGTCCGTCGGCTATTGCCAAGGCCTGAACGTGCTCGCCGCCCTCGTTCTGCAAGTTATGGATCGCGCCGAGTCCGCCGCGGTGAAGGTGATGATCTACTTGATAGAAGGTGTCCTGCCCGAGGGCTATTTCGCGGACAATCTACGCGGCCTCTCCGTCGACATGGCGGTGTTTCGTGATCTCCTGAGGACCAGGCTACCCAAGCTCTCGAAACACCTCGAGGCGCTGCAGAACGACGCGAAAGACAAGGCGACAGGTTATTCCTTTTCGAGCAAGTTCCTACAATTTGTTTTCTGTTGGGTCGGCCAATGATTCGGGTTTTGTGGTACACGCGTTTCTGGCAGCGCTCGCGCTCGACCTTCTTGCTATCTATCTCGAGCTTCTTTGCTCTTCTTCTATGGATAGGGTATTTCTTGAATGAACTTGATCGCGGGGAACGAAAGAAATAGCAAGTCAAATCATTTTTTATAATTGCTAGGCCAGTGAAACCAGAAACGTGTGTATTTCGGATGCAACTTATACGAGCAGTGTATAAGATGTTCCACCAGGAAAATCTGAAGGGAATTCATTTACCGACTCAAACATTTTTATGTCACTGTCAAAAGTGATTCGGTTATCAATCCCTTCTCTTTTTAGGCAGCAGTTACGAGCCACCTCTGACGAATGTGTTCACGATGCAATGGTTCCTCACCCTCTTTTGCCACTGTTTACCTCAGGAAGCTGTCCTTCGAGTCTGGGATTTGATATTCCTCGAAGGTGACGAGATTCTTCTTAGAACTGCTTTGACCATCTGGGAAGGATTATCAGAGTAGGTGCCATCTTTCACTCAACATTTAACTACGCCTACAAGTGATTCTGTTGGTTACACCTCATGTTCAATTACACATCATGTTAATTGAATTCATCGATTGCTTTTCGTGCGATAGAAATGCTGTTGGAAGCATGAATTGTTCTTCGCTTGATTGAAAATAATAGATTACTCGTTTGTACACAGTGAATGGTTTTCTTTCTTAATTTTCCGTATTGGTTCAATACTGTAATAATCGTTCGTTTACAGTCGTATCATGACCGTCACATCGGCCGACGAGTTTTACAGCATAATGGGCGTCCTAACTAGAGAGATGCTAGAGTTCACAGACACGAATAATCTCATCAAGGTTCGTTAAAGGTCTACGTAGACATTAGCAACATGAAGCGTTGCCAAAATAAATGTTCTAGTCGTATCAGCATCGAATATTTACTTCAAACATCCACCATCTGAACTTACCGATTGATTGAGCATTATGTGCATAAATATAATATTGTTAAAATTCATAAATGTATAAAAGTAGTCGATTGTTACTCTTGTCCTTAATATTCGTATCGCAAAGCCTCGAACGTTTAGTTTGCAAGCAATCTCTGCGCAGGATGCAATGTTCGTCGGCTCTGTATTGAATCCGAGTTATTTATGCGTAGAATATAGTCAGCATGGGACCTTTGCAAGGTGTAACAGGTTTAAGGGAGAAGCACAGATACAATATCACACCGTGGGCAAGAAAACTCAGCGACGACGACGACAGCGATACAGAAGAGGATGAAAGGTTGGCCGTGGCTGCTGCGATGTTCAGCATGGCGCAACGTCTGAAAAAAGGTAAAAAAAACCGTAGATCGATGAAAGTACGTTGTCTGTTGTAACAATGGTGTTCTGACGATATCATTCTGTTTTGTGCCGGTGACACGCAAGACATGCTAGTAGATCGTATACCTCAAACAATCGGCGCGCTACAGGCAATGGCGCCCAGCAGCGATCGAGAACGCCTCGCTTTGGACATTAGCACATTGAAGCAGCAGTATGCTAAGCTACGGGAACGTCAACGACAAGCACACATCATACTATCTGGTAAATGCTCATTTTCATCAGAGTTCTCGTTCATTCTTTAGGGTTCAGTTAATCGCTTAAAAATCGCTGATCGTTGTTTTCGAAATGGCTATCGCGCATTCAAAGGAATAGGAAGAAAATACATACAGGGTTGCCCAAGCATCGCTAGATCATTTAAAATTCGAATTCGTTTGTTAAGGAATAAAACATGAATTTTTTAAAAATAAGTGGATTATTTTGAAAATGGTCTAGTGACTCTTGGACAACCTTGTATTTGGCTAATAAGCTAAATCCAAGCATAAGTTGTTGGATTTTTGTGTTTGTCGAGAAGAGAGCGTTAACGTTAAGGCTGTGAATGTATGTTTGCTTAAAATAGAATCAGAGCAAAAATGCATAAATTCTTTCTTGACGCAGCTGCATGTGCAAGGCAGACCATGGTACCACCTCCTACTTCTCAGGCCATGAATCATCTTTTAGTGGGCAAAAATGCGCTCGTGAGCGCGAAGAATCGACCCTTGAGTCTACCTTCTGGTACTGCACAGGCGAAGACACGACCTACACCTCTAAGTCAGAATCGAAGGGACAGACAGGGCATTACATTGCATTGGAAGGACACGAAGAAAGCGAAGCAGAAAGCTGGGAGTGTATCAGGTTCGTGGTTCTCCCTGAACGATTTGACAGAGATCGATAATACGTATCGCTGCTTTAAATCTTACTATTTTCGGTTATACACCCCATAGCATCAACATTATCTATGATTAAATTGCTAACGTGAGATGTTCAGAATATAATACCGTAATTATTGCAATCAATTAGTCGAAATCCGGACGACTGAAAAGTAGGCGATTGTAAAGATCAGATTCTTGTTGACGAATGTATTTATAATTATAAAATATAACACAGTGCATATACAAAATTATTTTTCACTGTGTTGGAGCAAAATGCAAGAATTATAACATTTAGAAGACAACGAATATAACTGTATTTAATTTAGTATTTTATTTATTTAAAAACTGTATTTGTGAATTGTGCATTAGCTGCTGGTAAGGAAATAGCATCGGAAGGTGGTAAAACAGAAATCTGTACTACCCCTTCTATTGGCAAGCTATATCGTCTGACGGTTTGTGTTACTGTCTACCGATAACGAAGTTCCCTATATAAATATTGAAGTAGAAATTCCTTAGATAACATCGGTTAAACTTATAGCGTTAATTGCTACTTAGTCGTGCACAGATGGTGTATGAAAGTAGAGTAATTATCATCTGGTGTTCTGTATTACACGACCTAGGGTTACATTGGGTGATTGGTCTACGCCTAAGCATTTACTTAAGTGTGTAGAATCACAGACATGATATGTTAATAAATCAATCTCCCAATGTATATTTCTGTCACACGATCTTGGGACTCTAGAGCATTTTGGGAATCGAGTATCAATTCTTATGGATGTTTCAGATCGTGCGACACGAAATCCCATATCGTGACTGGTATACTCCTATATCTCGCCTGTAGTAGAATATTTGCAAGCATTCAACAATAAGTGTTACATATGACTACGTATTTGCTCACCCAGGTCCAGCGGAGGCTGCTGCACTGCAGCCCTTGGAAGCTGAGCTAACTTCTCCAAAACGCAGTAACGGCGACAGCGACAGCGACAGTACTTCGACCGAACTGTGCGACGAACCAGATCGTCTCAGCGACGTTGACAGCGAAGATTTGACGTCCGCGTCCGAGTCGTACGTCATGGCGACGGACGAAGAGAAAATATCCCGAGGAGGTGGATCGCCGATGCCCGAGAAGTCGCTTGGTCGTTCATCCTCCGATGACAAAAGTGAGCCAGCCTCTGTCGATAGCAAACAAGACTTAGGGCTGATCGAAGAGAATTTGGGGGACATGTCGATCGCCAAAATCACCGATCAGATCCGACGACTGTCCGCAGAGGATGACAATAATTCAATGGTTCCTCAATCGTTCAACGCGCGGAGCAAGAATTCGCCGGATGACTCGTCGACGACGGTGCAATCATCTATGGAAAAGAATCGGTCAGCGGCCGATCTTTCAGCGGACTTAACTTTGGACACCAGCGTCCGAAAATCCTTAGCTTTGGACGAGTACGACTATTTAGGTTTGCGCAGCAACACGATCAACGTGAAAGATGAAGAAGTCTTGGTGCACGAGACCCAGAAGTCGAAAGGTTCTGCGAAGGATACGGAGGACTTTGTAGAAAGCCTGAAGGATCTGAAGGATCCAGGGCAAGAGGCAACGTCCACGAGCACGCTCGCGGAATATCCAACGTCGCTAGGTACGAAGTACGATCAACTGTTCGATCAACCTACGCCGGTAGACACAAGCTACGAAAAAATCACGACAGAGAAAGCGGACTCGAAGTTAGACACGAAGCAGAACGACGTCGCGGATAAGACAGTTTCTTCGGATGCTAAATACGGTACAGTGACGGCGACGACTGCTTCGTCAGACACAAGGTATGATAAAATCGCAGATAAAACTAGCCTATTAGACAGAAAGTACAGTGAAATGACAGAGAAATCTATTTTGTTAGATAGAAAGTACGATGATATTGCGGACAAGGCTACTTCGTTAGACACAAAGTACAACAAAACAGGAGAGACAACCGCGTTACAAGCTAAGCTTGATCAGATCGCAGACAAGGCCGTGTCTTTAGATGTAAAGTACGACAAAATGCTTGAGAAATCTTCTTTGATCAAGACGGAGACGGATGTAGCGACGGACAAAACGTTTGACGTTTTACTAAACCGGAAATTTGAGAATGATTCGAAATGCGATGAAATCATAATCAAAACGGCTCCGCCAGACACAAAGTACGAGCAACTTGCGGGGCCGATCTCGTTAAATGCTAAAAGCGATACAATCTCGAACAGAGCCTCTCCGCTAGACAGGAAATTCGACAAAGTAGCAGGAATTGCTATGTTGCTAGACACGAAGAAGAATGAGAACGAAGACACGAAATACGATAAGATATCAAGCAAGTCTACTGTATTAGATTCGAAATATGATAAGATCATAGACGGAACTACTCCATCGGACACGAAATACAACAAATCTAGTTCGTTGGACGCAATGTACGACGGAATTAGTTCTTTTGACACGAAATATGATAAAACAACAGAGAAAGTATCGTTGGATACGAAGTATGATAAAACAACAGAGAAAGTATCGTTGGATACGAAGTATGATAAAAGAACAGAAAAGGTATCGTTGGATACGAAATATGATAAAATAACAGAAGAAGTATCGTTGGATACGAAGTATGATAAAAGAACAGAGAAGGTATCGTTGGATACGAAATACGATAAAATAACAGAGGATGTATCGTTGGATACGAAGTACGATAAAATAACAGAGAAGGTACCGTTGGATACGAAATACGATAAAATAACAGAGGAAATATCGTTGGATACGAAGTACGATAAAATACCAGAGAAAGTATCGTTGGATACGAAGTATGATAAAATACCAGAGAAAGTATCGTTGGATACGAAGTACGATAAAATGACAGAGAGAGTATCGTTGGATACGAAATACGATAAAATAACAGAGAAAGTATCGTTGGATACGAAATACGATAAAATAACAGAGAAAGTATCGTTGGATACGAAATACGATAAAACAGCAGAGCAAGTATCGTTAAATACGAAATACGATCCGATCTTAGAAAAGGCATCACCCCTGGACTTGATGTTCAACAAAATCCCAGGTAAGCCTGTTCTCGATCTGGGATGCGAGAATGAGCGATACAGGTCGACCTTCGACTTCTCTAGCAAAATGTCCTTGGACTCGAATACGTACAAGCCAGCAAAAGTGAGTCCGATTGTTGAACAACCGAGTTCCATCGGCATAGAAAGAAATCTATACTGCAAGACGTACGTTGGACACCTGCCGATCTCGCCAGTGACTGTGGATCAAAAGTTGAGTCAGCTGACGTCTGTACACGGAACCAACATTATTACGACGTTGGATACAGACTCTGCTAACTCTCAAGTATTGGTGAAGCCGTATTTCATGGATAGAATACAAAGTGTACAGACGAAAACTTATTCGGACCTGAAGAAAAGTCCCCAGACGCCGGAGAGCAACAAGTCCTTCAGCTCCGGGGAGACTATTGGTCCCGACACAAAACCCTCCAGCATGATCGTCAGCCCAAGAACTCCGGTTCGGTCTGACTCGCGGGATTATCTAATGGACAAGTCGGTGTCTTCCTCCGTGAGTTCGGACTCGAAGACTTTGGTATTTCGCTCTGGGGACTCGGACGTGACCAGAGACAGCGACAAGACTGACACGAAGAGGGCCAGCTTCGAGAAGTCCAGCTCGCTGACGCCGATCAGCACGGACTCGCTGAGGCTCAAGTCGGAGGCGAGCCCGAAACTGATCGTCAGCAGTTCCAGCGATTCGTGCAGCCCCGGTAAAATGAAGTCTTCCGAGAGGTCGTTCAGTTCGGACCTTCAATCGCCAATAAGTGCCAACTCGATCAAATATACCTCGAATTACAATAGACACGGTCAGGACAACTTATCCGGCTCGCCGATGGACCTGAGCGCGGCTACCTCGCCGTTCTATCCGATCTCGAACCCGAACCAGAAGACTCCTCCGTCGCCTTACAGCGTTTCCAGGCAAAGGTCCAGCCTGGACAGCACAGAAACATCACCCGAGCAGAAGTCGAGCAGCTCGAAGGAGTCGAACAAGTATCTAGGGTATCAGTCCAAGTTTGACTCGACCCTCAAGTCGGACATCAAAGACTTGGACACTGGGGCGACCAGAAAAGAGGAATACAGAAGAGAATATAATACGAAGAAAGAGGTCTCGAGTGACAGGAGAAACGGGGATAGCGATGTCCACTATTATCAGTCCAGCAGCAGCGATTACTGTCGAAAGGATAAAGACCTCGACGATGGCGGGGATGATCCTCTATCGGAGAAGGACGTGGTGCCGTCGTTGCCATTGGAGAAGCTGGATAAGCATTATTTAAACTACAATTATCGGCACAGAGACAAGTCGAAGATGCTGGAGAGAAGTTCCAGTAGTCTGGAAAGCAGACGATTCGTTGATATGAAGTCGTCTGTCTCTTCGGATGAGTTCAACGCCTCCATGGTGAAGAAGAGGTCCAGCGATATCTTGGAGGACATCAAACACTTGGAGGCGAAGGCGAGCGAGGGATCGTCGGACTCTGGGATACTCGCGAAGAAGAGTTACATGTGGGAAGACTTGAAGAGTCTGGAGGCTAGAAGGCAGGACACTTTCTCCGACTCCGCGAGCACCTTCTCCAAACGTCGTCTGGAGATACCTGACATAAGCGTGACAGGCGAAGGTAGGAAATCGTATATTGTTCATCCGATGATCAGTATCGACGAGAATGCCGACAGTATACTGAACACTGTGGCGCGTAGCCAAAACAACGGAGACTCCGATGACGGCAGAGAGTCGAAGTTAGGTGTGTGGACGAAGGTGAAGCCTCGGAAAAGAGGCGACAATGGTCGTAGAAACAGCGACAGGGCGCTAAAGATCATTCAAGAGAATTCCGTGATACTTCAGAAGATACTCGCGTGCCAGGCGAAGAAACGGTTGCCGGATCTTGAAGAGATATCCAAGGAGATCAGCATAAGCCCGATCAACGAGGAGATCTCAAAGATCTTCAGTCCGATTTTAGAGAAGATGGGGCTGAACGAGCATGAGATCAACGAGGAACTGGCGAGGATCAACTTCAAGGACTTTGACAACATGACGGCCACCAGTGTGTCCGAGTTTGACGCGAAGATTAACGAGGAATTGTCGAGACTGTCGCTGATCGACGACAACGAGCATATAGATCACTTCGGAGTCGACGAAGTGATCGCGCATCAGTACTCCGACAGGAGAGAGGCTCTGATCGATCGGAAGATCAACGAAGAACTATCCAAGCTGTTGTTGAACTACGAGGACCGTTCACCGGCGAGCATCGTGAACCTGGAGAAGGGATCCAGTCAGAACATCAGCGAGATCGACGGTCTTGACTTGTCCAGCATTTCTACCAATGTTTTCTCTTATAAATCCTCGAACGACTCTATAGACACCAGAAGCGATCTCACGACAGCTCAAGAGCCAACGTTGCCGGTCGAGAAATTTTCACAGTACACTGAGAAAGTGTTACCGTATAACGTGTCGAAGTACAGAGACGACGATTCATCCCCTAAAAGCGATATAGACATATACAGAGAATTAGAGAAGCTAGATCAGATCTCTTCGGCCCAGGTGCTACCGCATCCGATCCTGGAGCTTCCACAGAAGGAATTGTCCTCCATCCCGTACGTCCAGAGCACTTCTCCGTTCAACGACGTCCCACCAATTAGATACACAACGAAACCGGTTCAGTACGACACATCGCCCCTGAAATCCGCCTATGATCCTTACAAAACCTTCGAGTTTACACCCAAACTGTCTCCTAAGCATGCGACGACCAACCCCTTCGTGGCTGCCTCCTACGATCAACCCGTCATCGACACCACTTTCGAATATATCAATAACAAACTGGATCTGTCCGTGAACACTTATGAAACGCATCTGAAGAGTCCGATGCTGACAAAAGAGTCGCTGGAGTTTCGCGTGAGGTACGAAGAAGAGTCCTCCAGGGATATCGGCACGGACTACATGTCCCTGCCGTCAGATCTGGCGCTGACTTCGAGAAAGTCTCCTTATTATAGCAACGGGAACACCGAACCGTTGACGCCCACAAAGTACGTGTCCAAGGAGGAGAGATGCTTGGATCCAACCGGGTCCTCTTTCATGGAGTACACAGGCGAGTCCACGGACCTGCGTCGCAAGTACGAGCCGTTGTCCCCGAAGGAGTATTCGCACAAGAGCGTGGAGTACGACAGACACCTGCTGCCTTCGATAGAGTCAACGTCGGAGCTGGGCTCGTACTTGTCGACGAAACACCTGGACTACCATGCCCTGTCGCCGAATCACCAGTTCATCGACCAACACTTCTCCGCCGCAGTGAACCATTACGGGTCGAAGCTGTCCCCAGGCTTCGCTGACGAGACCAAGCGGCCAGTCTCGCATCCCGAATTTCCCGGAAAAATCACCATTGGCAAGTACAACGAGCTGCCCGATAGAGGACTGGCCAGCAGCTACCAGAAGTCGTCGCTGAGCCTGGGAAACATAGGACACTCCAGCAAAGGCGTCGAGAACAATTACAACACCCTGGTCAGCCCGAAGACGCAGTTCAGCCCATTTCCCGTGAGGAATGCTCCTAGGAAGCCGAACGAACTAACGCTGAAGCTGGGCCTCTACCCCCAGCAGAGCCCCGACATGGGACAGCTGAAGAGGTCATAGTGCGAGACTATTGAAACGCGCTGGTTCAGGTTCTACCCGGTTGTCGGCCTCGTCGGGTGTGAAATGGGTGAATGTTACGTGGTGATGAATCAGTGATCGGGTGAGAGTTGCCGGAGCCTTGGTGACTTTGACACAGAGACAGTGGGCCTAAGTTATCATCCCCGTGGAGCCCGTTGACGCTAAACTTTGCGATTATATGGCGTACAGTGTTACAAATCGATTTACTGTTCGTACCGAATGCATTTGAACGGTGTAACTGTTTTGAAGTCCGCGTCTGCCTCGCGCGATCAATGATGGATAATGATCGATGCAACTGCGATTGGGTGGTATCTTCTCGCGCGAAGTATTTCGATAATTTAGAAAAGAGGCGGCCCGACTTCAACACGTTACGAGATATTAGAAGAATATCGCTCAACAGATCGAACGTTGAATTTTCACGTACTGTCGCATACTTCCCCTCCTCTTTAGCGATAATCATTAACTCCGTTTTCTCAGAATGTTTATAGTCTATGAACGTTGACTAATTACACGAACGTTTTTTACGAACTCTGCTTGAAACGGCTTCACGAGAATCTCCAACGTTCTCTCTTTCGTTCTTTGTCTCTTTCGGTGAGTTTCTTGTTGAGAGAAGAAGAAGAAGAAGAAGAAGAAGAAGAAAGAGAGAGAGAAAGAAAACAAACGCTTGCTGAACAGCACTAAAGATCCATGCGGAACGTACACACTTGCAATTTCTAATGCGATGCCTTCGATCTCCCTCCAATCTCGCAAAGAAACCTCGTTATCACGTCTCGATTATTCAGTACGTTGCGATTAGTAGCCCCAAAGAGTGCACGAGAAGCTAGAACGAGAGCAAGAGAGTGAGAGAAACAGAGTGAGAGAAAGAGAGAGAGAGAGAGAGAGAGAGAGAGAAAGGAGAGGAAAAACGAAGTTTTGCGCGAATGAAAAAGAGAGAACGTTACAAAATGCCTTCCATTCCTCCACCCCCCCCCCCCCCCCCCGTGGGTCCGCTTTTGCTACAGTGATCTCGCATGCGATCGTAAATCACGGCACTGATCACGGGACTGTGGTAACGTGAAATTTCCTCCGAAAAGATACAATATTATAGCCGCGAGAGATTGTATAAAATTATAGAAGTTGTTATATTCAACGGGAGCTGCGATAGTGTTTAATTTGTCCGTACGTTTGCGCAGAACTCGGCTCGTGCACAACACGGCTGGCGCCGTTTCTTTTAAGAACAGAATGGCGTGCGATTAACCTAACGCCGGACACGAAAGGGGAGTGTGAGGAGACACAAACAAATTGTACATAACGATATAGGGATGTTGGTTGTATATTAAGCATACGAAAAAAAGAAACTTCAAGAGTCGCTCGAGATCTTTTTATATTCAAGAAAAAGGGAAGACAAAACGTAGTATTTTTAGATGTTTCTAATAAGATGATAATCCTCGTACTGTTCGACGTCATCGCGCGTGGTGTGAGCTTGGCCGAGCTATGCTTAAACGTAAATTCTCTCGCAGATTCTTCGATTCCGATCTGGATACTATCTTGGTTTGTACGTGTGAATTTTTTCATATTTTACAAGAGCAGATTCGTCGAACCGGAAATTATTTTCAGTAAATTTTGAAACGATCAAGTATTCGTTCGATCCTACCATTGTTGCATAAAGGTTTTGGGAGTTCAAGGAATTAATTTCTAATTGTTTTCGATCGGCTTGCATAGCGAGTAGGCGAACCATTACGTCCAATAAACCCGTTGATGGCAGGTAGATTCGTCAATTCGCGATTCGACGCGTGAAGATTTTTATACGCGCTGTTCCGATCTGAGACAGTCCATTCGTTTCGGTAAGGCGAATCAAAAAACGAGAAAATTACCGAAGTAGCTGCGTTCATGTGCCTCTAGACACCGTAACACAAGCAAGGCAACAAGATTCGACGAAATTACAACAATCTTTCGGGAGATTCAAACTGGCCGTGCGCTATTGTCGGAAACAAATTAATTATTTGCTCGTAGTCTCTTGGACACTCAACAGACTAAATCATCTCGATCTGATAATCATGAAATGAAACAATGATGGAGGTCCGCTGACTTTGAGCAGTCTATGAATTTCTTTCCGACTTCAAAGATATCAGAGAAGCACTCTGCGCATCGGTTCTTGATATCGTTGTCGCTCATTTGTCATAATTTCTGGATATTGAAGATTCTCTCAGACATTCTCCACGTATCTGCACCGAATTCCACGCGACTCGCTATCCCACTACAAAAAAACGCGGAAGAGAGCAGTTCCCATGGATATATCAGACATGTAGATCCCAGCACACAAAGCTTCTGCAATAACTTCGCATTCGTCTGAACGATATGTACCTTCTCTGTCGCGTAAGAAACCGTGGTGAAGGGTGAACGTATTCGAACAGGGTTATAAGAGCGCACGTTCGTCGCAAACTTTTATAAAAGATCGAACGGGCGAAGCAAATTCATTCTCGTTCCTCGCTGCGAACTAACCTGTCCACAACTAGATCAACCATTTTACAAAGTATTATTTTAAAACAATCACTTTTGTATACTGGCTTTAGGAAACTTTTTGTTCGCCTTCCATTGATTATTAGAAAGAAAGACCAAATTTTATGTAACTCCTGTGTCCTGCATTCGATGGGGACTATTTTTATTTTGCATAGAGGTCCGCAGGCTAACAATTACTGCAACGAGGAGCATGACGTGTCGAGAATGAGTTTGCTCGACCCACCGGGTGGCAGAATTGTAGAACAATGAATCTATTCGCACCCTCTGTCCGAGTATCCTTCTAATCGCGCGCTGTCCGAGCGAAGAAAACTATATTTTCCTGGCAAACTGGACGAAAGGACGAGAGTAGTAACGCTGTCACGTTCGTTCGCTGACGCGCGGCCAAATTCAGTGAACCGTGTGGTAGGTTCAGAAGCCTGTGAGGAATAGAAAGTATTCGTAAAGGTGCTTTAACGAGGCATTGGCACGTTAAACTAAGCAAAGGTGAAACTAACTAGACGTAGGTAGCTGATAAGAGATCGATAATAGCGTTGTTCATTGTGTCCTGTAAAAGCGTTCCCATTTTCTTTCCCCTCCCAGACAGAGAAACGAAACTAACAGAGGACGCAACTCGAGCTTTTTTCGTTCTGCACCGATCCGTAAATTCGGTTCTCCTCGGTTCCGAACATGTTTCCCTCGAACACGTCTAACGACACGTTGCCTCCTTTCGTTCTTTTCCCATGATTTATCGATTGCTCGTTGATGGACGAACATTGCGCGTAGGAACGGGGTTCTTTTTCTACGGAGATAATCGAAGGGAGGTTAGGATAATCGAGAACGATGGTGTTGAGAGTGTGCGTCGTCCACGTGCGGCTACCGTTGCGAACGTTTATGAAAGGCACATGAATCCTACAAGAGAAGTCGTTTATAAAAGAAGCGTTATATTTACAAAAGGTGTGGATGAGAAGTTGTTACGTGGCGTTCTGTGAGAGTCGTTGTAAATACCTGTCGGTACGAGTGATGCCAGATACAAGACTGTATATTTGAAGAATATAGAGCTATAAGTCGTTATGAATAAATAAACTAAATAAATATATTGAGAGAGGTACCACGCCGACTTGTTTCAACACCAAAATCCGTGTTCTCGTGCGTTCCGGTGCATTTAACGTGGGCGTGAAATTTTAACTATTATTTCGCCGGGCGAATGCACTTTTCGGTGATCATTAATATCACGCGGTGAGTAAAGGTTTAATCGAATATACCTGACTAGCCGCGAGCAGTTTGCGCACTCCCGGGCAAATTGGACGGCCGCGGTTTATTTTTCATCTGCGAGACGGAAACGGCATGAAAAAATATTTTTCATGGCCATTAAAGCACGAATTAGCAGTTTGGGCGGTATTTTTGGAAAACACGGTTTCAGTTGTTTAGTTAAAAATAATCATTCCGAGAGCCTGTGGGCACGATTCGTCGATCGATTCTCGGTTTAAAAAGCACGCCTTTCCTATTTTCCCAACAGCGTCGATATCTTGTGCCCGAGTGGACATTTCATTTCGTTAACGCGATTACAAATGTTCGCGCTCGCGAAGTATCGCGAGCTCATTTTAATTGGGATTACGTTTCAATTAAAACTCCGTTCCCATTAGGCGGAAGCATTGAGTTTTGGAGAATAATTGATACGAACAACACGTTATCCGATTGCGAAGCCGGATAAAATATGCATGTTTGCCAATCAAGAGGTGTCCAGGGTTAAACACCTGCTCGCACGGCTCCCCACCACCTGGACAAATATGAGATTACCGGGCTTCCTCCTGTCGGATTTACGCGTGTACAATCACGTCTGCCGGGCGAGACATACCTGGCAAATATTGATACCTTTGAGTTGGATAAAATTTCAATGATCCACGACACCCGTGACGATACCGCTCTCTACTGTCACCAAACGTTTGCTAATTAAAATCACCCCTCGCGCTTGCGTCCTCGAAATTCACTTGCTCGGGCTTTCTTTAATTAAGCGGCTGCTCTAGTGCGACAAGTGCTTTTTAAGGCTCCTTTATCATTTTTTATGCAAATCTAGTACAAATTATGAATATAAATTTTATTGCAGTAGATTTACATGTCTTCGAAGGAGGGTTACAAATTTTTTTATTGCAAAAGAATTCAATTTTGCTATAGTACAACTTATTAAAGTCGCCGTTTTCCAACATTTTTTGTCTTTAAGAGGCTGTAAAAATTAGAAAAAAATACACTTTGACATAATCGCACTACCCCTCGCAGCTTATACATGTATTGAAAACATGTGTAACTTTTGAGTTCGATATAAAAATTTGATTGATTTATAAACATCGTTTCATTTAATGAATACCTTATAACAGTGGTGTTTTACTTTCGAGGACGATCGTTCCATTCCAGAGAAAACGAAGAAGCAGAGGAAAGTGAAAGAAGATTCTTATGTAAGCTGTTAATCGTTCCTGTAACTTGGCTCGTTTGTCTGACCATGATTCACTGTTTCTACTTACTGGGAACACGTAGTTTTATTAGCCTCATTCGTTCAATAAACGTCGTGTTGGTTAATGTCTATAATTACTAAAATGAGCAGTGATCATGATTAACGAGCGCATGCACCATTATTGTGTTTTATAGTGTTTCACAACAAGCTTGAGGGACAATTGTGTGGAACGTGAAATTATTTACAAGAAACGATCTAATTTATGAAGACATTGACCTACTTTTCTCGTCCTTCTAATTCTGATTGGATTTTTAAAAGGACAATGACTTTCTACTATATCATGGAACTGTGTACGTGTCAAGTACAGAGTAGCAGAATTTACAAAAAAAAAAAAAAAATAGATAAACATTGCACGAAAAGAATTGATGTCCAACCGGTTTTACAAATATTCGTGGACAGCGTGCGAAACGTGTTCGAACCCGCGTCGTTGAATATTTTTTTCGCCAAATTCGTGATCAGCCGGTTCGCTTTGAGCACGTCGCAAATTTCGGGCTCGTGCTGACGCCGCCCCGCCAAAGAATACAAAAGTTTAATAAATCCATTTAACACGTTTAATAGGGGGACCGTATGCGCCCGTCGCTTATTGCCGACGCAACATATTCAGCAATTTGTCCATTCGATGAGATATCCGGCTCGCAATTTATCCGTTTGGCAAAATGACAATTCGACAGT
Source organism: Lasioglossum figueresi (assembly GCA_028455805.1). Classification (NCBI taxonomy): domain Eukaryota; kingdom Metazoa; phylum Arthropoda; class Insecta; order Hymenoptera; family Halictidae; genus Lasioglossum; species Lasioglossum figueresi. The sequence goes on from CM052200.1 coordinate 3,616,893, forward strand.
TTGGCCCCGTGCATGACGCGCCCTCTCGTCGATTGGACACCGTCCCATTCGGGGCTCCGGCTCTTTTATTCAATATTTTTTCTCTCGCGTCGTCATGTATTCGTTTATTTTCCTTTACTCCCTTTTGCCACGGTCCCGTTCCATTAACCACGCACATGCGATACAATTCCCTTCTGATAATTCCGTAATTCCTAAACTCGCTGCTCCACGTTCGGAGGAATTTTCATACCCGGCATTCAATTTCCACGAAGTGTCATTAAGCTTCATTATATCGAAACCGATACACTGTTTTCATTCTAACATCTACTTTTAATAAAATCGCAATCACTGGAAAAATATTGTCCGTCCGTTCACTGTTTTATTTCTTGATATCTTCCAGCATAGTTTAGGCTCTGCCGCAACTTTTTCTATTTACTGTCAACGCTATAAACGAGCCCGGCGACTCAAAAATACACGAATCAAATATGAAACGATCTGCAGGTTCGTCCACTCCGCAACTGAAGCCGCAACTTCAGCTTCCAGGTGGTTAGGGAAACAAGAGTGGAACGCACGGTCCGGGGAGAGCAGAAATGAGATATTCCAGGGTGGTGAAGAGTAATGATAAGGGGGCGGAGGGGTCGTTGAATGACGGTTCCGTAAGAAGAATAAAGAAGAGAAGACGTGGAACTTCGGGGCGAATGGAGACGAGAAAAAGGGAGATGAAGACGAGACCCGGAGACCGAGAGAGGACCGTCGCAGAAGAGAGCTCACGGAAATGAAGGTACGTAAGGTAATATGTACCTATCCCGTTATGGAAATGAGAGCAACCAAACGCGTGTGTTTGTGTGCCTGTGTATGCTTTCTCTGTGCTCGTCTATGCATGAGAGAGAAAGAAGACAGACAGAGAGAGAGAGAGAGAGAGAGAGAGAGAGAGAGAGAGAGAGAGAGAGAGAGAGAGAGAGAGAGAGAGAGAGAGCTAGCAGCCGCCAACTAGAGACATCCACTGCATCTCTAATACGTCGCCGTGCTTGCAGCTTTTGCTTCTTCTCCCCGTGTTGCGCCCAATGACAATGCATCTTTGGCGCTTCTCCGGCCCTCGTTACACCCAAGAATCTTATCACGGAGTCGGAATAATCGAACGGAACGCGATGCTTCTTGCTCACGGCGCTCCGTGAGCCGAGATTCAAATGGCGGTTCGATTAGGCGAACCCGACGATGCGTCTCTGTCGCGATTAATTACGAAGACGCGGGCCGCTACAGTAAATTTCAACCTTTTTCCGACGGAGATCATGATGAAATATTGGAAGACGCGTTTCGGAGGCTGAAGAGAATCGATACATTTTCGAAAATAAGGGTCGTGCAGTCAAACTGAGTGTTCTAATCGTCTGCACATTTAAAATTAGTCTTATGTTCTGGAAAGCTCGAATGAGGATCATATAGAAACTGTTATATATACATAGAATTATGTTATTTTGTGGAAATTTCAGATTGTTGTCAATTTTATAACAAGGTTAACACTGACTGTCTGTGAAGATTGAGATGTAAAGATAATGAATTGCGATAAATATAATTTATTCTCATTGTGATCTTCATTTTCGAGTGTTGTGTTTATAAATTTATTACGTCAATATATATCTTCGTTTCTGTTATACCTTTTGATTTATTCCATTCCTGTTGTACTGTTCAAACTCGTGGAATTTGATTTATTTTTTTTTTTCGAGAGAATAATTTGTTTGGTACAATGTATTTCCCTTGAACGTATATTTCAAACTTTGCCAAATATCAAATTTAGAAACAGTGATGATAGTTACTAGTCTGCGGATTTTATGCGTTTATTTTACATGAAAGCCTGTAGTGTACTATTAATAACACATAACATTTAACTCAGTGAAACAAACGTTGGCCTGTGTACGTAATATGGAACGTGTACATAAAGTAATTGAAATATCGTGTAAATCTACGCTCAATAATGAAAGCTATTCGGGAATTATCTAGAAAAACGTACATCTCGTACCAAACAAATTGATTTACTCTAATAAAAAATTTCAGATCGATAAGCTTATTGATTGAATACATTAATTGAAACCGTGATTTGATTTTCTGATTGGAAAATACGTGCGTGAAAATGTAGATTTGCTGAAATTATTTCGCAGAAATATAATTTTTCAAAAAATTGAGGGTAGAGAATAACTAAAAATCGTGTTCCGCCTCCATTGAAATATTGTTTCATTGTGCTTTGTAAGTTCGTATTGTGAATGCATAAAATCTGCATTGCATTATCACGGTGCCTTAATTAGATTGAGTATAAAATTGATTGCAGGTTGTTTAAACGTAAATTGAAACTGGTAATGGATAGGTATTATGTTTAACTTTAAATTTTAATTAATACTACGGTTAAATTATGAATGGTTTGGTATTACCAAAATTTCAATCGTGAACCATTCCTCCGTCAAACAAGACATGGTTGCGGAAAAATATAATGGAAACGTTTTAACAAGGTATAACATATAATTTAACAGAAATTAATCATTTCGCAGCAAACAACGTGGTAGTGGGCATTTATGTAAATCTTAATTATAATAACGTATCGCGATATTCCGATGTACTGCGACTAATTTCAATTAATATTTAAGATAGCTACATCAGAGTTAATTAATACGTTCATAGGGACGTTCATAGGGACCGGCGTTAGATTTTCCGTTCGGGCCCCGCGCGCCGGTCCCCAATGACCGGCCACAGATTCTAGGTTCATGTTTCAACGCCGTCGGCGGTGGCCCACTCGAAGGCCGAGTGTGGGCCTGAACGGAGCGACATGCAAAACGGGCTGGGCAATTAACGTTTTAACTTCCGAGCAATGAATCTCGTATAATTCTAAACCCCGCAGATTTTATACATTTATACCAAGCCCGCGCGACACTGCAGAGAAGTTAACGAGAACCTTTTTTATTCGCGCGAATCTATCGGCGAAATATCAAATTCCTCAAATCTTTCCTCAAATACCATTCAAAAATTTTGATTGAAAGGCATTCTTTTGAAACGTTTCGGAGTACTTAAAAAAGGAATTTAAAAATCGTTGCAATATGCACGCACAGCTTTCACCACCAAACATTTTATTAAATCTATAAACAATAAAAGCAATACGAGAATTATACGGTAGACAAAAAAGGTATATATGTATATATAATATATACATATATTGTCGTTTGAAAATCGTCGAATAACGAGGCGCCCAGCAATTTTCCGGCAGAATTATACGGTTACAAAGGAACACGATTTTCTCGTTACAGGTGGCCTCCATGGTTCGCTAGATTGACCGACTGTTTGTACCAATGGCGGCGATTTTTCTCGTGATAAATCGAAGAAAATTACCGGGCGAGGGCAGGAAACAGGTGTGTGTGTGTCTGTGTGTGTGTGGGCCGCGCATTGAAATTCCGGCGGTCCTGTAAAAATCGGTTTTGCAGCGGATGACCAGGGGAAACCGGGAGTGTTCCGAGCGGCACTCGATTGATCTGCATTGTAATGGGAAAATTTGGAAGTGCGCGTACTTTGGTCTTCGCTCTCGAATTACCAAACCATTTTCGAGGAAATTTCGAACGGAAAAATGTGGCCGGCACGGGCGAAGGGATCGCGGCGATCTGCATTTTAATACGAAAATACACGAGGGAGAAGATGGTTACGTTGCACTGGGAAAAGATAAAACGGTTTCACTTGCGCCGGGTCCGGTTTTCCGCGGAAGTCGAACACGCATAGTTTTTTTCCGCGGAAAGCCGACCATCGAAATTCATACCTCGTGCCGCGGCTGCACACCGCGTTGCGTTCCGCCGCGGCGAAATTTTCAGCCGGCATTAAAAATGATTATTTGAACGTGAAAAATTTTAATTATTCCGGCCGGCCCGTTTACAGGAAAGTCGGCTACCGGCGATGTGCATTATACCGAACGATCGTTCCGATCTAGACGTGCAAACAGGATTTTTCAAATGGCCGAGAAATTATTTCGAGGAATGTTTTTGTAAATTCGGAATGCCAGGCACTCTCGCGCCGGTTCTCTATTTTATCGAAAATGTTTTTATCGAGCCGGCAACGCACTGCTATCTGCAGGACAATGGATTTCGTTGTACAGAATTTGCAGATGTGTTCGGAGACAGTTGATATAATTGAAACAGGTATTAAGAGACGATTGTGGGAATTTCAATTGCATTGAGATTTCATTGCTTACGATTAAACTGCGGATTTTTATGTAAAATGAAAATGTTTCGAGTTGTGTCCATAAAAGAGAAACTAAATGAAAATATTGAAATAACGTATTGACATTTTTATGTTCTTTTAATCGTCGTAGTATTTTAACTTTTATCTACTCGGTCTTGTTATTCATGCGTAAAATCTACGGTCTACTTATAACGTTATTCCGATTGGATTAAAATTTTCGCATCGTGGATGATACAATAGTTTATATCGTTAATGTAACAGATTATATTAACAATACGAAGCAGATCTGTCTGATAATTCAAACAAGCATTTCTAAAACAGTTTTTAAAACTCCTTCGTAATTTTTGCTAACAATTCTCATAGGTTATACTTTGAACAGTGTACATTTCCGAACCAAGCAATAGTGTACAACTTTCATGACAAGATTGCGGATTTAAATGCAAAATAAAAATTGTCTGCATGAATGACGACAAACCCGTTTTCAATGAAAATGTATTTTTCCACGTGATAATTCTAACAAAATGAAAATAACATAGCAGTATTATTCCTTCTGACGTTTTCACTTTTTTGTGTATTGTTTGATCATTTCTGTTACGAATGCACGAAATCCACAATTTATTCGCGACTTTTATTTTGTCGAGTTGCGGCTAGGGGAAACGCGGCCACAAACACCAACCAACAATAAGTAATAATCGAGTATATCCGTGATTATTGTCGATTGAATTAATTCTCGTTTTGCAGCTGGAATCGACGCGAGCGTCACAGGGAAAATTGATTTTTAATAGGCGGCGTTACAACACGCGCCTCCGGGGGTGACAATTATTATCCATGAGAATTGGACGATACTGAACGTGCCACTGGTGTGCTAGACAAGAGAAGAGACGAGATCTGGTATTGTCACAGTTGCATTCATTGCGGGGAAGTTGGTCGCTCGACTGATACATAATAGTTGAACCATTGTGTCATTTGATTGCATAATTCCAGTTAGACGTTGACCGACCTGTGTAACAGGCGCTGCCAGTCGTGTATACTTCGCTGCCATCAATTCGACATCAATTCATTACGACTAGATGCTGGGCTGGATGGTGGGCGATGTTCCTGATTTTGATCGATACTCCTGTAACTTTCAACGCCCGCTGTTCCTCGAACGGATAGACAACGCCAGACCATCCACGTATCATTCCCCTCGCCGCGAAAAACGTTCAACTCCCTTTTTCGTGTAAAGACTTCATTTAAAATATAAATAGATAATATTCGCTATTATCGTTCACGATATTGCACGAGTTTCTTCGTAAACTAGCTGCATTCGTTTCTCAGTGAACTTTTTGTGATCGCGTTCGTAACATTTCTCCAATTAAAATAAAACAATTTTCACAATTAATCGATCCATTGCTCTTATCGTGTTATACGAGAAAAAACGTACCACCGAATCGAAAACACCGTGCAAACATCAAAGCAGACATGACTCGTGGGCTCGCATCGGTGATTAAAATGACGGCCGGGCTTACCCGGTCTCGGAGTCGCAGTTACGAGCCATTAAAGAATTGCGGGGAATTTTTATGTACATACAGGATCGAAAATTCGTGGACGATGCGGCGTCTGAGTGAGTGTAATGAGATGTTTAAATTTGCAAAGGTAATAATCGGTGAAGGCTTCCCATTGAGATAAGAGGTGCGCGCGGGCGTGCGAGCGCCAGCCTTTTGGCAAGAAGCATTAGCATTGAAGCATCGGCACGGCGCGGATTCGCTGATGCGGAAATGGGCCCGTACCACGCCGCGTGCGGAGGGAGAGCGAGAGGATAAAAAGTTGCGGACGATACTACGCCGTCTGCGCTGCTTTTTTTCATCCGCCAGAGTGGAACGCATCGCCATTATTGAAAGATGTAGCCCCGCGCAACACAAGGAGGAGATGCCGGACGCGCCGCATCGTTTGAAAACTTTTCATTTCGTTTGGATTACCCGCTCGTTCAATACATAAAAAAACCAGCAGCTGCTGCGGGGGTGGAAAGAAAAAGTACGCTGGCCGCGGCACGGCGCGGCGCCGCGCTCGCGTGATCTCGGATATGGCAAATGGGAACGGCGAAAGTGATTATCATCGTGGAACGCTATTGCGTGCGCCGAGAAACCGACCCTTTCAGTTTACGTTTGATTAGCGTGGAAACGGAATATAGAGAAAAAGAGTTGCTGTTCGATGAATCGCGAAGTGCTCTCTCTCGAAGTCGAGGAACGATTTTTATGATACGGTTTGTCGGAGGATTCGTTGGATTTGATCGGAGCCCTGGGTCCTGAAAATATTCTATTTCTGATATGAACTTCTGTTCCCCGAGTATTTAAAGTTGTCGGTCTATATGTTGTTACGAGCCAGGGCCGCGAGCACCGCAAGTGGCCGGCGAAGGGTTATTACGTGCGCGGACGAACCCAATGCGAAATTGGGGAGTCGCTAGGATTATAGATTGCGAGGACGAACCTGACGCGAAGTCAGGGAACCTCTAGGAATGGAGTCAAACGCAGACGAACCTGATGCGAAACCAGGGAGCTGCTAGGAAGGTTGAAACTTCGCGGACGAACCCAATGCGAAATTGGGGAGCCGCTAGGAGGTTGGAAAAGAGCACAAACGAACCTGATGCGAAATCAGGGAACTGCTAGGGAGGTTGGTAAAGAGCACAGACTAACCTGCTGCGAAATCAGGGAGCTGTTAGGATGCGGACGAACCTGATGCGAAATTAGGGACCCGCTAGGATTGTGTAGTATTCGTGGACGAACCCAATGCGAAATTGGGGAGCCGCTAGGATTATAGATTGCGAGGACGAACCTGACGCGAAGTCAGGGAGCTGCTAGGAAGGTGAAACGTCGCGGACGAACCCAATGCGAAATTGGGGAGCCGCTAGGAGGTTGGAAAAGAGCACAGATGAACCTGATGCGAAATCAGGGAGCTGCTAGGAGGTTGAAAAAGTGCACAGACGAACCTGATGCGATATCAGGGAGCCGCTAGGATTGTGTAGTATTCGTGGATGAACCCAATGCGAAATTGGGGAGCCGCTAGGATTATAGATTGCGAGGACGAACCTGACGCGAAGTCAGGGAGCCTCTAGGAATGGAGTCAAACGCAGACGAACCTGTTGCGAAATCAGAGAGCTGCTAGGAAGGTGAAACTTCGCGGACGAACCCAATGCGAAATTGGGAAGCCGCTAGGAGGTTGGAAAAGAGCACAGACAAACCTGATGCGAAATCAGGGAGCTGCTAGGGAGGTTGGTAAAGAGCACAGACGAACCTGATGCGAAATCAGGGAGCTGTTAGGATGCGGACGAACCTGATGCGAAATTAGGGACCCGCTAGGATTGTGTAGTATTCGTGGACGAGCCCAATGCGAAATTGGGGAGCCACTAGGTAGAATAAATCTCTGTTCGAAAAATAAGAATGTCGCGAACGAACCTGATGCGAAATCAGGGAGTCGCTAGAAATGTTAGTAGGACCTCGTAACTGATATAATCTAATTGATACAACCCGAGCGGTAAGGTTGTATCTTGTGGGAACGTTCAATTACTCTATTAGGATACAGGAACAATATTTGAGGGTTTAGCGAGTTTATACGAAATTATCAAAAAACACAAATATATTCAACCAATGAGTGTGTTACATGTGTAATTGTCGCGAGTGAATAAAATGAGTTGTAAGAAAGGTGTTGTTACGTATATTCAGATGCTCGGTTTTGACGCACTTTCAATGCGGGGTTCTGGTAGCGACTTTAGAAATGCCTAATAGATTTTATACCGGACTCGCGGAATCTATATGGTTAACGTTGATACGAAGGGGAACTTTAGCCCGATTTCACTGGAGCTCACAGCGCGACGCGACTCTATTCGTGTCTACCGAAGTACTAGCCCCCGAGAGTAAAAATCAGAGGGTTTATATACCCCCGCAACGAATGAACTGCTTTGTTCGTAATCTAAGGGCACTTAGGTCCAGACTAATAACTCTAGTTTTTTGTCACTTCCAATGAAATCAGAGCCAGAGCTCAGTCCTAATGAAAGGGTTCAACCAAGATATGAAAGGTTATCTAGGACGCTTCCCTCCACAGACGATCTGGAAGAGATTCCTGTGAGGAAACGAACGGAAGTTTTTCTCTATCCGTAACAATGTATACATATGCGCCCATAATTATGAAAGTGGTCTAAGTCATATGCATATTTCTTGTTTGGAGATATTACCAGGAAAATGATATTAACACCAAATGAATTCCATATAATGTTGAAATAACGAGCACTATCAGCTTTCCCATGGCACTGGTCACCGCATATCAGGAAAAAAGAACTGTACTCAAGCCTGCCGATTAGCGTGAAACTTTCTCGCTGGATCAGCAGGGCCGAAGGTTGGTCCGGCTATAATTACGGAAACACCGAATGGGACAAGCGCCTCGTCATCAGGATAAGCGAGTTCTTACCCCTAATCGATTTCCTATTCGTCGAATCAAAAGAATGATAATACGCCCGAGAGGGGACGGTATCGGCACGTCGCGCCGCACCGCACGTCGCCGGAGGCGGGCGTAAAGTCTTAATGCCGGTTTTTACTGGCCGATGGGCTCGGCTCGGTGTCTAATGGGGAGCTGGGATGAGCTCACGGTGTGTCGTGTCCCCAAAACTGTTCACCGTGCACCTGCCATCGGTGATTACCATCGCAGACCCGTCAAGGCACCCGTCTCCCGTACGTGTCCCGATAATAATGCAAATTTCAACGGCACGCATCCCGAAAACGAGATTCCAGAGACGCTCCGCACGGCTGACGGATTCTCGCGGGCTGATTATCAAGGCCGCACGCTAATGGCGTTACACGATCGCGGGCGCCGTCGAATTTTAATCGAATACCGTCGCCAGGAAGATGGACATACACGGAGCAAAACGGTCCGTACCTCTGGCGTGCTAATGGCGAGATAAGTGCGCTGTAAGATTCAATTCTGCTTGGTCGAAATTCATCGACGTCGTAAAGTATCGCTGTCAGCTTCTGCCACGAGAATTAATTTCCGTGGCGAGATTATGGCTCCGCAGCGGCGCGGAGTGGTTTCCTTTTGGCTCGAACTATCTGAAGATTGAAAATGTTCATCGACTTTTTTCGTTGTACGCCTATTTTGTTGGAGGTTGAAACATTTCTGGAGGAATTTTATTTCTTCCTCTTCCTGTGGTCGATATCTGGCGCCCAGGTTTAAAAACGAGCTTCTTCGTGTTTTAATTCATTCGCGAACAAAATTTTGTAATGTTTCCCAGAATACGAGAAAGGGAAAAACGAAAGTATTTTACATTTCCGAAATTCAAAAATGGTCTCGGGTATAATGGGCTAACGAAGAAACGTCCGTAAAAGGCGGCAGGCCATAAACGATGATGCGCATCGCAGAATGGAACCATCTAAAAAGTAAATAATTCAAACAGCGACCTTTATCGTAACCTTCCTGCTCGCAGCCCAAGTCGGCCCGCAAGTATTATGACGTTAATGCAGAATCATTATTAAAACTTGTTTCGAAAGTCCACGTCACGGGCCGAAAGAAGTTTTCCCTCGGTTACTTTGACGGAAGCCGGGGAACGGCGTAATTTTAGATACTAACTTTCGTTCGACATTAATAAGTCGAGGGTTGGATGGGGAGGACAGGTAGGGTGGATAGTGGAGGATAGGTGGCTGAGCAGAAAACGGAAGAACGTCCGAAATATTTGACCCACTTGTAACGGTGGAAATCTGGAATATTAAATGAATAGTTCGGTTGTCAGAGACGCATTCGCCGCGTTTCGCGGATTTTTGCATAGATTTAATATTCCCAGAGATGGGGGGGAGTTGTCCGCGCTTTTTCGTCGTTGCGGGGGAACTTCTTCTCCTTCTGTCCCTAGACCGGTTCCTCCGATGAACTCCACGAAAGTTTCCGACGCGGAATTGGCTCGGCTGACAAGTGCCCAGCCACTGAAAGAGCTTCGGAAGTATCTGAAAATTATACCTTAACCGGTCAAAGCGAAGTTCCGGCCGCGCGAAACGATTCTTTCCACGGAGCCGGCCTGCGAAACCACTCAAACCTGAAAGACGTCGCGTCCACTGGTCACAAAAGGACTATCACGAAATAGTCCTCGTCCCGGGGCTACTAGCCGTCCAGGAAAATGGACCCTCGAACGCTGATGCTGCTTGCTGTCGAGGAAGAGAACAGGCGGAACAAGTAGTTACGTGTGCGTTACGCGTGCGTCACACGTTCCTCTGTCACGATTGCGAAGTTTCTTGCACGAAACTTGTCCACCCGACTATTTGCTAGCGCAACAGTTCTAGAAAGCGTACCGGCCGGCTGGATTCTTTTACACGCCACGGATTATCTTCCTTTTGGCTCGCCTGGATCGGGAAAGAACCGTTGAAGCAGTTTCCCCGGGCTACACCGGCCGGACACCGGTAATGTAATATCCATTCCACGGATCATGAAAATTATGTGGCCGAGAGAGGGAATGTGAAATGAGTTTCGTTATCAGAGTTACGACTCAAAGCGCCTAGAAATGTGGTTACTAATGAGGACCGCACAAAGAGTCCGCACACCGAGAGCACAGTTTACAGGGCTCGTTCTTTGAAGTCGCAACATTTTTACAATTAATCGGTTTGACTACGCTCGTGAAATGGATTTCCCTGGGATGTTCGCTATTGAAATGATGCTTGTGGATTGTACACAATTGGCGATAGGGATTCGATTGTGCACGCGAAGCGTGTGTCATTATAACTAGGTTGCTGTAAATTGTCGAAATTAAATTGCAACATAATAATTGTATTAGAAAATTAATACAGTTCATTGGAAATACAATAGTATTATTTTTGAATCGTTCCAGCATTTCCAACACGCGTTATCTTTGGACAATGAAGAAATAATCATTGTCATTCAATTTGTTTATTACCCTGCATCGCATTCCACACGAAATTCGGATATAGATAAGCAATTATCGAGCAAAATATGAAACCATATTTTTAACAGATTACGTAAGCATTATTTGTCACGTTCTTCCTGACGCGCTTCATATAAAATGAGGACACAACAGTGACAATCATTGTCTCGATAAACTTCGGAAGACTCTAACGCAACCATGTTCTGGAAGCTACAGTTCTCGTTCCTACTTGTTTGCCTTATTCTGTTGTCGGTGTTTTTTATGGAACCGGCACAAGCAGGATTGCCTGTAAGTTGAAGCATACGTTACATTGTTATGTTATAGTTTTAATAAACGCGTGTCTTTCCTTTTGGACTTTCAATAATTCATTGTTTTGTCTCCTTAGCGTAAAATATTGTGTGCCATAGCAAAAGAGAGGGGTACATGCAAGGGACCGCTTAGACTGATTTGCAGGGTATGCTTCTGTTTAATAACATCTATTTCTTAGCCTCGATCACACCTTTATGAGATTAATAAAAATTCTATGCATCTCCTTTGTTACATTCAGTGCTAGAGGGCAATGATTCTCCTAAACGGCATGGCACACGATGGCAACATCAACTCCAGAAATTGACTCCAGTTCCAGATATACGAAATTATTATTATTGGCAATGTAATCAAATTTTAATAACACGACCTGCATTTCATTCGTATAATATTGCAATATGTGCAATATGTACTTGATCGCGATGTAATTATATTAAAAAATTAATACAGTTCGTGGAAAATGCAATATTTCTTTTCTTAATCACTCCTGCATTTCCATCATGTAATACGAATTAAATTTTGAGGCGTTCACGTGGGCGTTATTTGTCACATATGGCTCATTTGAGCATTATAATCATCATTAACTGTGTGCAGGTTTCGAGAGTAACGGATTTGCGTAATAATGTGCAATATATGTACAATATATTTCGTTTATAATGACAACCCAATGAATTTTTTTAATAATCATTTTCACGATTTCCGTCGAACATTTTGCGCCAGAGGCTACAATGCTAATTATACAATAAAATATTTTAGTGAACGAAAAACTTCAAATTTTACATCGCGTTAAAATTCTTCTCTTCGGAATTTGGCGGCTGAATAATTTGCTTGATTCACAATTATCGATTAATTGTTGCCGTGGCTGCGTTAGTTAATTAAATTGTTAATTGCTGAGTTTATTCGACAATCATGTATCTACGGCACATTTGATATGGAGAATTGTAAAATGAGCAGAGTTAGTCAAATTTATTAACGTAAATGCATAATAAAGGTAGACGCTATACATTTATTAATAATTTTGATTAACTCGATACTGTCGGTTACAACTAGATTAGCATGTGTTATACGTTTCAATAACCAATAGGTGATTTTTATGCTCTCGACATATACACAATGCGGATATTGTTTCGCTCTGTGTATTATTTAGTGGGTAGTGGCAGTGTAAACAGTAGCTGAATTGGAGCTTTCCTTCAATCACAGCGACACTTATGCCCATTCCCCGGTCGTAGCTTCTGAAATCATGGTGAAACGGCTTGCTCTCGCATTTATCTGTGCAAACGTATCTGTGCGTAACGTCGATACTTCCATGAGGATAAGAAAGAAAGAGAGAAACGGGGAACGGGGTACGACACAATTTACAAGTACAATGGAGAGAGCGCTGCAAACCGTCTTACTATTTCCGAGGGAAAGAAAACCGGCGACGATACCGGATAGCGTTTCAATATACTCGGCGAAGTACGCTCGACAAACTGAAATTCCATATCGAACTAACAAAAGAACGTCAACTCGCCTCGAGATTCGCATTCACAGCCGTGTAAAGGGCGTCGGGCAGAAAGAAAACCGCACGTGTTTCCGGAGGAAAGCAACCAGCAGATATATATTCTCACGGGGTGCATCGTGAAAGGAGGGGAGGGGGATAGAAAGATAGAGAGCGAGAAAGAGAGAAAAAAGAGAGACGGAGAAAGGTAGAGATCGCGGCCCCGGGTTCGGCGAATAAATTGCGTGTGCAGTTTTATTTACGTCTTCACGCAAGCTGGATACAAAGGCGGACAGAGGGGGAGCACGCTGCGGCTGCAACTTCGAATGGCAACTGCACACACCGGCACGGATGCACGCCGAAAGAAACGTTTCTTCGCTATTCCCCGGGACACGCACGGACACTTTTACTTATTTTTCGCCGTGTCCTCCGCGGACCGCATTCATCTTACCGCATTCATTCGAACGGCAAGCCGTTCTGCCGCGGAAACTCCCGGCAATTTAAACGTGTATTTAGATATCCTTCGTATGCTCGCGTACTCTCCCGTCCTCCGACGTTTTTATGGTGTCCCGTAAATGTCCATTCAATGCTCCCGTTCCCCATGCCTCAAGCTGCCCCCCACCCACCTTTAAACGAGTCGCGATGAATCAACCGATTAGGATAAAGGCTGCTAATATGGTACACCAGATTCCAAACACAGAGAAATTTGCTTTCAACATAAATAACCCATCTCAGGGCAAACGAATAATATGCATAATTATATTTACACACTATTCCACAATAAAACATGACAATAAAATCGTACGTTATTTATAGTCAATAATTCTATAAACTTTGACATCAAGAAGTTCATTAAGTATTACTAATGTTTCTACGTAATTGTCGTTGAATCCTTGTCTGTGAAAAAGTCTCGTCCACCAATTTATTTAAAGTCCGCGTAGGAGAAATATAATCTAGAATAATTCATGCGTAATCTATTTCCTGGCAGTCTGCTGTTGTTCAGATTCATTTAAGATCATGAAGAATTGATTGTAGCGACCGTACGTAGTGATTTAGCGTCACACGACGGTGATCTCGGTAAACGCGATCGGACATTCATTAGGGTTTAAATAGCCTGGCCCCTTATTATAGTTCCACGAAACTTGATGCACGCCATCTGCATTTACTATGTTGCTGGTCGATATTTTACTGCAGGATCGAGAAGGGAAGTGAATATGTTCAGGGAAACGACGTGTCTTGATGGGCACTACCAACGAAGGATTCGAATATAGTACACGTAATCCTAAATACTTCATCGACGTTACGTGTCTGACACAGACGAGACAACTATTCGAATAATGCATTTTCCAGGTGGCGCGGAAAACTTATCGATCGACTGAATACTAACCAATTATCTGGTCGTGTCACGTGCAGACGATCTGTGATTGCTAAACAGAGTCAAGAATAGATGTAATTAACCACAGAATGTCGTGATTATTATTGATTCATAGTTATTGACCCTGGGTAATTAGTCTTTTCGGTAATTTGAAGCTTGCGATATCAGATGACGTTTTCATCGAATGTTTGAACTGATAAATTCAATACCACGTAAATATTATATGTAAACATGATATTATTTCATTTGTATGGATGCATATTCGTACAATTTTTATTGCAATCTGTACTTCAATAAAAAAGTTTAATAATTATGATTGTTCAACAATTTTGAAATAGATAGCAAAGATTGATAGCAAGTTCGTATTAAAGTCGCATTGGAATACGTAATGTTGGGGTGGTGAAAAATTAAGTATAAGTTTGAGAAGACTGGTTCTTTACTTTTTAGGTCTGGAGCTTCGGAAACACCATCTGTTACGACCGCGGTATAATGAAGTGTCGAACCGCAACTGGTCCAAATTGCTTCAACACTCTTCAGTCGGCACATTATATTCCTTTACAAAGAAGAGAAAAATCGTCAAGGAACCATCGATGTCACGCGAACTGCAAACAAAGTCGGTGTCCGGATAATTTTTGGGCAAACAGCTGCGTCTCGGAAGCACTGCATTTCGTGTCCGCAAAGGAAACGCACACCTTTTGAGCAGTCATTATAACGAGAAAACTTCTCTTCATATATTAAAATGAATCTGGAAAAAATGGTTTCGAAATTCAATAGAGTGTTGTACGAATTCGTATCACAGAAAATATGCAATTCTGGTCTCTTCGTTTTGGCACGAAGAGAGGAACTTTGGAAGGCTGGATCGAAGGTCACGAAGGTAAAGATTTCACTCCCTAAACGATTGACACTTTCCACAGAGTAGTGTAGTATGATAAATATTCAATCAATTGTCGAAGAATGGAGATTTCGAAGTGGGGGCTAGCTACCTTGGACCTTTAGCTCCACCCAAACCTAGGGGGGACAGTGGCAACTGGAGTACAGGAGCGAATTACATTGTTACCTTTTCCCCCCATGCTCGTCGCCTTTCCTGTTCGCGTTGGTGACACGGGGTCCCGTGAAGACGTCGACCACGCGAGTCGAACGTCCTCGGATATCTTGTAGCCGGAGCTCGGCTTGTCGCGGCCCTTTTTGCGCGTCACCGATGTTGACGTACCCTTTGGTCTGGCCGAGCGAAGACACTAATTTAGAGGCGTGTCGGCATTTAGAATGCATCGGGCCCGAGCGGACGTCATCATTAGAGCAGCTCGCATTCGTTGGATTGGTACGCAAAGAGGGCGGAAAAGAGGATAGGGTGTGGGTATGGAGAGAGAGTTTCTCTCTGTCTCTCTCTGTCTCTCTCTGTCTCTCTCTGTCTCTCTCTGTCTCTCTCTGTCTGCGGATGGCAATGGTCTCTCGGTGTCTCGCGACTCCGACTGACACCCTGCGAGATACGGTGCTTATGTTAATGCGGAGGGAAGCGTGTACCAAGGAGGAACCGGCACGGACTGACACACAATGCAGCCAGCACGGTGATACCCGCGCACCCGAGGGCCATTAATAACGAACGAGACGAACTCAATGAATCACAGCCTCCGTGTCCCATTATAATGCAAATATTCGGTGCTGTTTAATGACGGTGTAACGCTATCTTTGGAGTACGTCGCCGGAATGTTAAGGCGTGCACGCCCGCCGCTCCGGCTCTTTGTCGCTACCGTGGGTACCGCGGATCCCTGCCGGGGCATCAGAGTTTCTGGAATTCTACCGAGGACGATCGCTTATCGGCGGACACTGATAATGAGATTCGTGGGTCCCGGCCGCCCGTCTACCACTCTAAATGACAATCGTTACCCGATTTTATTAGCGCAGGGAAGTTCGAAAAACTTTTTAAGGCCGTCAGATTGGAGACGCTCTAATTTAAAGTTCAAAATTAAAAGCGATTGCTGCCAATATTCCTGAAACCGTAAAGCGAAAGAAGAGTTTAGATATTCATTTATTTAAATGAACGAATAAAAGAGAGTAACTTCTTTATTAACTCCGAATTCGAGGAAATCATGATTTCACAGGGGATCTATGGGTCAATCTATAAACCGGTGGATTCAGGGCGAGAGCGTTTCGCAACGAATGATCCGTAAAATTTGCGGGAAGAGCGGAGCAGAAATATCTGGTAATTGAAGTTTCGTTAAGCTCGATACCTCGATACGCTCGCGTCCACTTCACAACGACGCTCGACACGCGTAAAAATAATGACGAGGATTCAAATTGAGTTCTAAATAATGGACGTTGAACGATCGCACGCACTCCCGCCAGATGAATCTGCAAAACGGTGGCCGTGTTGCGCGAGAGCGTCCATCGAATAACGTGAAATTACAGTTTGTCGTACGTTCGACCTTTTGACCCGTATTTCGAATGCGCTGTTAAATACAGAAGGACTCTCTCGAACTCTGTTGCTCGCCTCTATTATATTCGACGGGCTCGTCATTAAAAATTTGACTAACAATTTGCTAGTTAAAAGTCGCCCATCGAATTGTACTAGCAGCGGTAGCGCGAAACACTCGAATTAAAAGAGCCTTTGCATTCTTCAACGGTGCGTCCTAAATCCGACCGCTGCTGTTTTCAACGTTTCAAGTGGGTATTTAGATAATAGATGGTAATAGGGGAGCAGTGCCGTTAGATTAAGACTTGTCTCCCACTCTAACTTTCCCAGCATCCTCACGCTTAGGGCACGGCTCGGTCACGTGACGCGTTTTGTCTCGATCGTGTACGTGTCACAATGTCCCGTGACTAATTCGGTAACGACAGAGAGCGGATAACTGTATTCCCTTCAATTTCCCCGGGTTGGCGACACTGCACGGAAGGAAGCTTCAATGCGAACTACGATAGAGCTGCGCTAAGTGCTACAGTATTGAAAATATTATTCAGCCGCGAATCAAGGCCAGCAGAACCGAAAATACACCCGTTCCTCTGGGTTCGCCTTAATTTGGCGAGAAGCTACTAATATTTTGAACGAAGTGTCTCTTTCGGCATCGTCGCCGGCGCATCCTCAGACGGCTCTGCACTCTGTGTGCTTACCGATGCTCCTTGTTCAAAAGTTTCGGCCCGTGTTTCAAAGGTGGATTAGGATCAGCATAAAATACGACAGAATGTCTCCATATCGCGGATATCTCCGAGATCCGTCTCGTCTAGGCGTTTACTTTCCCCAGGTTACTGCAAGATAAACCGAACTTTCTGCGATGAGATAAGTTGCTGAAGAATTAATACAGCTGCACCCCCCGCTCCACGCCCCCACCTCGACAACCACCATTAGCTCCACGAACTCTGTGGATATCGCTGCGAGCGAAATCGTGAATATTCTGCCGCGCTGCTAATTATCAGAATTTTGTTCCCTTTCACGGTACCGCGCGATTCTTCGCCTTGGTCAATGTTATACCTTGCATGTTGGTTCCGGAATTGTATTGCTCTAACAAGTAAAGTTGCCAGAATCCAAAATAATTTGAAATTTTCCGCAAATGTGAAAAAAGGTTAGATTAACACTCGCACGGCCATCCGTGGGAGACTTTAGACCCGGACATTTCTATAATAAGATTTACGTAAAAATGGTTATTAAGAGTATCGGAAGAACATATTAAAACAAAAAATAAATTTCTATTTCACTGCGGCTTCTTGCGATCCAGGTAGAACATTTTTATTTTGCGTAAGGATCCGCTGTATAATTGTTACCATTGCGTCCTGTGGGAAACCCGAACAAATTGCGAATACAGAACGTACACGAAACCCGCGCAATTTCAGCGCATCATGCAAACTGCAACAAGGCATTAAAGTCATAAAACATATACTCATGCTTAGCCGCATTAGCCCATAAATACACGTTTCTTCCGACATTGTGTTACACGGCACATTATACTCGTGTTACGAGTAATTACCGTTTCATGGGAATTCTGGATTAACAGGCAGCGGCTGCATTAATATTCATTTAACCAGCTTCTGTTTACACAAACATGATTCAAGACGTCAAGGGTCCGACCTAGACTGGCGCATGACCGCGTACGTAGATGAACACGCACCCCTCTCTAATGGATAATTAATTGCGGGGTCGACGAGTTTATTCGAGAATCGTTGGGAATTCGTTTCGTGAGAAGGGTCCTCGATAATTCTCGTTACAAGGCCGGATGCCATTGAAGTAGTTAGCTACAATAGCTTCGTGTCTATCTAGCCCCGAACTAGCCGAATGTCAGAACGTCGAGGAACTCATGAATTTGCATGGGCCAAGCCCAAATATAATCTTAGCGCACACAGACGGTTCTCTCTCGAAGCTATAGGTGCTTGCCCGTTCCGTAGGATCCAGCTCATTCTCGCCGTTCATGCGACGCCTCGGCTAGGAAGTGCAGATTGCCCTGTTTAATTACTGGTGAGGGATGGACGAAGGACTCGGAGGGCAATCAGCTTATTTGTATTTGCTTGCAGATTTACGTCGGCCCGGCCACCGCGCTGACTTCCAAATTTCACGGAATCTCCGGGCGCCGGACCCCGGTCCTCAACATACTCAACATCCCTCCACTTTGCAACTAGCAAAGTACCAGTCACCGGGTTGTATTGATGTAAGGACACAATTCCCCCTACCTCACCCCTCTCCACTTCCCAGGCTAATGGAATTTCCGCGCATTGTGAACTCTAATATCGGAGTTTCTTGAATTTCGGAACCGTACGGGGGATGTTACCACAGTTTAAGCCGCTCCCAAGCGTACCCTGACCTTAACTATGGTAATGCCGACTAACACTGCTCGAATCGGTATTATGGAATTGCACGAACTTAATTGTTCCGACACCTAATGTCGTTTACAGTTGTCCAACTGTTCGCCGCGCCGAAAATATGAAAATACAAGTTGCTCGCTTCCCGCAGCTCATGACACCCTTTCGGGGACAGCCGCTGTCACGGGGTTTTCCTGTTGGGTCCCTGCACTTTGCCGACTAGCCTGGGACATGTTATCGCAGACATTGTTAGTTCGAAGTTTCGTTTGTTTTCGAAATACCACAAAATCTTTGTACTTTCGAGTGCTGTTTATCCTTACAAGTTTGCACATACTTCCACTGACTTTTTCTTGCTCTGCGCAAAGAAATTACGGATATTGTGCAAAGTTAAAGCAGTAGAAACATCTAAACACGCTGGTGTATGACTTTCAATTAATTAAAATTCCTATGAACATAAACGATACACACGTATCATGGATCTCCTTGCGTATTCTATCTTCTATTTCCATTTTACACGAGGTAAGGATAATGAAATACTGTTCCGCTTTATAAGCTGAAGCGGACGGAAATGCCAGAAAACGTAGTTTCATGTCGACCGATCTGTTAACCGTATTCGAGCACAATCTTCTTTCTTCATTCATATTTGATCAGTTCAGAGAAACTGAGAAATCCGTAGATTAACACGATACGATTGCGCATGCAACAATCCAAGCTCTGAACAGGGCTGTCGGATTGTTCATCAAAAATTGAATATAAGCCCCGCGCAAGCTGCGTACCTCAGGCGTTAAATTATGTACGATTATCTAGATTGTGTGTACAGGTTTGGCAACGTATATGTGTGCCAGTTGCTCTAGTTCGACATGGTATAGTGCTCCCGTTACACTTGAACAAAGTTAATGCTCCTCGTATACCTAAGTTTCTTGGCAGACTATTCCTGTGCTCTCTTTAAACACTGCCGTGCTAGAAACTGTTTCGCAACAAATTCTCATTCTACGTGGAGCTTTATAAAATCCTTTTTTCTCACTGGCAGAACAGAGAGTACAAAAACTGATATACAAAAGATAGAAAACGGTAACTTCATCGTCCGTAATGTAACTCCCTTTCATAGATAGAATAATTCTTGAATATTTTTCAGAGTCTTATGTTGTCTTGATCATCGTAATTAGTATGCAGGTGTATGCTACTTTCTTTCATTATTATTATTCCTGAATACGTAAAGCTTGTAACGAATTCATGTTATTGTTATAAACGTTGTTGTTTCTATAAGAAACCTCGACGACGTTCCAGTAGAAATGGTTATTCTTATCTCATTTAACAAGGGATCATCGCTACAGAAGTAGTTAAACGAGCAGGGAAATAACAAATCTCGGAAACTCAGTTGCAACGACGTATTCATTATGCACATTGGACTATAGCTCGCTTAGCTAACGAGTACTTAAAGTCTAGTTACGTCGTCGATCTTAACTGCTTCAGGGAAGAGATTAACATTACTTCCCGAACAGTTTGCAGAGGCATCAGAACACGTACATATTTGTCCCAGTTTTGTTAACAAAAAGCAATCCCCAATTTGAAGGAACGTTTACGGGTGATGGAATGGTTGTTCCGCACGCACCAGACGATGCATGATTAGGGCTTGCCAGAAATTCAAACAACCCTTAGCGTAACATGTTTCATAATAGACTCGGAGCTGCACTGTTTTCCGTGTCTTCAAATATATAAACGTCGAGACACAAATAGAAAAAAAAATTCGTAGCACGTTCAATAACGATTGGCAAAGTATAGTTACGAAATAAATCTGGATGCAGGGGGTTAACGCCCGGGTAATCCGGAAGCTCAGGGTGCTTCGGCAGAAAGCCGAGGAGCTTGACACGGGTCCGGGGATTCCTGAACCCAGAACAGAAGAATCGGGATCTATTTATTTGCGGGCTTAAGGCGCGTTCGAATCGATTTGCGTTTAATGTTTCACTATGCGGGGCACGCGAGTGCCAGGCGTTCTCCGTTCGGCTCCGTTCGACTCAGCTTCACGCGAGCTGAGAAAATCCTCTTCCCACCTCGGTGGAAACCGATTTCCATGGGAACACCTGCGTATCCGTAGAGCAAACATCCGGCAACGCGTAACGGCAAATCAGTTTTCCGGGTGTCTCGTAGAAGAAACGCGCGGAAATTAATCGGCCGCGGCGTTTTCCGGCGTGTAGGAATCGAAAGGCTGCCTCTTAAGCGACGTGGAGAATGCTGGAAGCGAGAAGATCGAGGAGGAGAAGCCGTGCCTCTTTTGTGGTTCTGATCTTTCGTTCCGCACGCAGCATACGTGAGCCGGGTACGTAAATAGAAATCGGAGACCAGGACCAGAAACGAGACGGAAATCTCTCCGCGGCTCTTCGTTTGTGTTCTCGGCACGCGATGGTCTTCGTCTTCATTAGCGACGCGCGTTATGTGCACATAGTTTTTAATAAACCGCTGGAATGTGAAATCTCATTCATTTATACAGTAGAGCATCGCTTGTTGCACGAAACGGAACCGAAAATGTGTGCACAAAATCGAGATTGTGCAACGGAAGAGGTAACCAATCATATCGATTCGTAGTCACCGCGTCCCCACCACGTTCTGGAACCTTCTACACCTCGTGGCGAGGGTCTATTTTTTTGAAATATCGAAATTCATCGGATACAGCTGAGTCACACTTATTACAGTGTATCGTGTCAGCCACATGTTCCAGATTCGATACCATTACTTTTAATCGGCATCGATGCGGTCGTCTCCATTCACTAGAATCGCAGCCGCGTTTCTTCTTGTTCACGTGGAAAGATCAAAATTATCCGGGCACCGGGCGAGCCGAGGGCCGGCCACAAAGGATTTTAATTACTCGCTCGAACCGGAAACGAAACGGTGCGCTTTGTGTCGGACGCAAGGATGCAATCGGTCGAATGACATTATACCCTTGTTAAAAGGAAACAGAACGGGCGCATGGTATTTACATACACGGATGACACAGTTGCGGGATTCGCTTTAATACCGAGCCATAACGAGGGATGAATCAATGCTGGCCAAGCGGAATGAGAATCATCAGAGATCATAATGAGAAAAACGATTTTCAGAGCATGCTAAATTGCCGGTCGACGTCAATGATTGCTAGTAGAATCGGTCGCCGATGGACCGACCCGTTAGCTAAGCGTATTCACTGCGACGAATATTCAAATTTAGTTTCCTCTGCAAACAAAAGCATATAATGGACTATTATAATAAAAGAGCACCTATCCCGTTGATTTCAATGTGTTACAAACTCTCTGGATAACGAAGTGAACAGTGAATGTTTTTTTAGAGAAAAATTCTTTAATTATTTCTTTCATTTTGCCGATATTGATTTAATCAACACTGGCATTCTTCGGGAAATTTCGTAGAGTGATAACCACGGCTATCGGAAAAATATATTGGTAAAATCGTATTCACCGGAAATGTTATTCTCAGGTATAAATAATTCACCGTGGGAAGGATTCACCGTGTTGAATGTTCGCGCATGAAAAATTAATTACGTTACATGTTCTACGCGTTTGTTCGGACTACGTTCGTAACGAAGATTATTCTTGCTGCTGTATTGAAAAAATTATATACATTGTATTTTTCCTGCTCTGACGGTTCGAAGCAAAGGGCATATATGCGAGAATAATGCAGTTTTGAATCGATATTGAAGGGAGGCAACTCGTGCATTCGTTGAAAAACAGGGATTTAATATTACGTAAATTAATAATACCGAAGCATCGGTGCGAATTTCGACTGTAGCTTGTAGACGTCTCTAAAACTAAGTTTTGGAAAGTATAGCAAAATTTTTGACGTGATCGAGTCCACCCTAGATTCGAGAGCTGAAGTCAAATAGACACTGTCCTTTTGTTGTTTCCGGTAAAAAAATTGATGGCCGATGGACCCACGCCAAAAGCCGCGCGCAATTTTCAACCGGGCTGCCGTGCAACTATTCTAAACAGGTAGGGGATTGTATCGCGAAGAAAGGCAGAGCCACGGAATGGATAATATGAATCAGTCCGGCGGAGGCAGAGGCGAATCCGAGAATGCTCTCCTTTTACGTTTCGGGCACGCGATAGCCTTCAAGTTAATTGGTGCGTTTCGCCATATCCGATGGTTGGTCCGCGGGTATCGCCGTGGCGGACAAGCGTATTCGGCCCACGTCGTATCCTCGATACCCTAATGAAGCAAATTTGCATCCATACGCGACGCGAGTGAGCAAGTACAGAGATACAATAAAACTGATTTCACGTCGTTGCCGGCGAAGAGATCTTGGTAAGATGGATGCGTCTGCACGGCGCGGCGCAGCGCGGCGGGTCGCTGGCTACCAAACAGCTCTGGCCGGTTGCATGATAATGTTTCCAGCCCAGCCTCCTTCGACCGAGACGGACAACGGCCCTCCGTTCGGTCTGCTGGATTCCTAGAGGATGGGGCCCACGGTCTGGAATCCTGGAATCGTCGAATCGATCGGAATGCACGCGATTTTTGGCCACTCCTTGCCCAGGATGTCTGACGTTGCACGCGTGGTTCACGACGAGCTGCCTACGGACCATTAGACGCCTTCGGTCTATCATCGAAGTCAAATGGAACACAGGTGCTCCAAAGTGGACAGTGCTCCTAGCAGTAGACAGAGAGATGCTTAATCGGAAATGTAGCGTTTATATATATTTTAAACCCACCGTGAATATACAAATAAAATAAGCTATATAAATGTAAAAGCTATTTTATTCTATGGTATGAGTTTCACTTTCTGTATAATTTCCAATACAGGGTGGGGCAGTAACTATTAGCACCTCAGATATCTTTGAAACTATAAGTTTCACA